>JAMXIJ010000051.1:0-109158 GCA_025742365.1 Coniothyrium glycines | reverse complement strand
TAGTATATAGTATAAGGTAGTATAGGTAAGCTAGGTAGATAATATACTATGTAATAATAATTTATAATAAAACTATAGGTAAATAGACTAATACTACTATACTACCTAATTAAGCTAGTACTATATAAGAGCCTCTAGATTTACTAATAATTACTAATAAATACTAAATAATATAACTTATATTCTAAACATAATACCTATATAGCTACTATAAGACCTTATTTCTCTAATTCCTAATTATAGTATATTAATACTAGTATATCCTAACTTTAAGTTTATAACTTAGGAGGTATAGGAGGATAATAATATAATAGTGTAAAGAGTATACTATATCTTAGTAACTATATATATAACCTAATTTACTATAATATTAAGGTAGGACTATTTATATATAGTATACTTAGGAAGCTACTATAATTAATATTATACTATAGGAGGGTTATATAAGTTATAACTAATATAGTATTAAGATTTCTATATATATTTACTATACTAGGACTAAAAGAATATATAGGATATATTTATTAGATTATCTATTAGTATAACTATAATTTTATTAAAGTAAGTAGAAAGAAAAAGAAATATAATACCTATATCTACTAGTATATAAAAGTAGAAAGTAACTACCTACTAGGTAAGAGAATACTAGTCTAGGATATATCTCTATTACTAGGTAGAAAGAATATATAAGTACTTTCTAGTAGTAATACCTATATAGATAAAGTATTATTTAAATTAGTAGAATAATAGAGTTAGGAAGATATAAATAGCCTTCTATATTCTAAGAGTATACTAAGGGACTAGTAAGATAGATACTACTAGATAGTAATAAAGCTAGGGGTATAATATATTAGTAGTATTTCTAAAGTATTAGGTAGTATTAGTTAAACTTTTAATATAAGATATAGATATTAAACTAAGGCTACTAGTAATAAAGTTAAATATACTAATAGTATAAGTTAACTAACTAAGGTTAGCATATAACCCTTTACAATTAGGGGCTCTATTAACTTATCTTAATCTAAATTATAATTACCTTACTATTATACTTAAACTTACTTACTATATACCTATTTACTAGGTATTAAAGTTCTTAAAAAGAATAGTATAGCTAAGAGAATTATAACTAAGATCCCTATCTATATATCTAATAACTAGCTACTCTAATAAGGTAGTAATTAAGTAAATATACCTATAAGTTAAATAAATATTATAATATTAAAGTTATTAGTATAAACTATACTAAAAAATATTAATAAAATATAAATATAGCTAGTATTAATCTAGTATATTTTAAAAATAGTAGTATATAGTAGTGAAGCTAATAACCTCTAATACTAGTAGCCCTTTATTATTAAAGATAATAATAGTATTATTAAATTAGGTTCTTTTTTTAGTATATATTTCCTATCTAAGTATTTTAATAAAGATTAATATAGAAAGTAAACTACTTAGTAGACACTAATTTAAAGTAAGTTATCTAGCCTCTAGGGATACTATAAAACCCCTATATTATTAAGTTAAAGACTAAATAGAGATTTATTCTAATAGAAGTATATAAGGATATATAATAATACTATATAGAGTATACTAGTTAGAATATATATAAATATATATACTAATAGTTTATAGGTAAACCTAATAGAAGCTAAAATAGTAAAGGTAGTTTAAACTTAGAGAGCTATAGTCTTAGGGAGATAAAGCTCTAAGATATTTAACCTAATTTATACTTTTTATAAGAGTAGCTTCTATAGTAAGTAGTAAGTCCTTTATCTAAAATAGATTAGCTAGCTATACAGAGCTATATAATTAAGCTAATAGTAACCTTATTAACTTTAAATAAACTCTATAAATAATATAATCTATATATATATATTAAAAGGGATAGGAATATAATCCTTAATATAATAGTTAATATATAGAATACTAAAAGGAGAGTATAATAAAAGAAGTAAAGATTAGGAATATTAGAATACCCTAAACTAGTAGTAATGTAAATAGTATATAACTAAGTTATATATTAAAGTAGAGATATTAACTATTTATAGATATATAATAATCTATTACTATCTTATATACGTATAGCTAATATAATATAAAAGCTTATTATAGAGTACTACTAACTAAATACCTATATAATAAACTTAAAGGATTTAGTATATAAAAACCTTAAGAACCTAACTTTCTTATTACCTAATTAAGATAAGGTAAGTCTACTTTTTTACTATACTTTAATATAAAAACTACTAACTCTATATAGCTAGAAAATAAATAATTCTATAGTACGATTATAGTAGTAGTAATTATAAAAGGTCTTTTTATATAATTACTCTTTAGGACTATAATTATAGAAGAAAAACTAGGTAAAAGTATTATTATAAAGGTAATAATAAGTATAGTAGTATATTTTAGTTTACTACTATAGCTAGGGATTAGTAAATATAAAACTAGTTAATATATAGTAAGAAAAGTATTACTAAAGCTAGTATTAAGTAAGTACTTTTTATATAAAAGATAAATCTAATATCAATAGGCTTATATATTATAATTACTAAATTATAGCTAAAATAAACTAAAGCTAGGTATAAGGCTTTAAGTATTCTTTTTTAGAGAATAATTAAAGAGTATATATTAGCTAATTATAGTATAATAGACTTAATTCCTATACTAGATAATATAATAAAGGATACTATAAATAATCTATTAGATCTAAAAATATAAATAAGCTAAATATATACAGTCCTAGTAGGGATAACTAGGCTAAATCTTTTATAATAAACTAGGAGGATATCTAGATAGCTTATTTAGTAAAATAATACTTATATATTCTAGGTAAAATATTATTAGCTAATAAGTAGATAGGAGAATAATAACCTACTTAATACTATATAATACTAGTTAATACCCCTACCTACTAATAGGTTATTAGTATATAATAGATTATTAAATAATATAGAAAATATACCTACTATATAAAGTAATAATCTAGTTAAAAAAATAGAGATAGGGATATAACTATTATTATACTAGATAGTAGTAAGTATAGCCTAATACCTAAAGAATATAAATAAGTAAAAAATTATAAGAGTAAATAAGTACTAATAATAGTTTTCTACTAGTAGATAGACCTGCTCTTAGTAATATAAATAGAGGTATAAATAAAGCTAGTAGTATTATAGATACTATTACTCTATATATAACCCTAATATATAAAAAATATAAGACTAAGATAAAACTTAAAATACTATATATTATAAATAAGTATATAGCTACTTTTAAGTAACTTACTTAGGTTAGGGATAAATAAGTAAGAAAAAAAAAGTTAAAGAAGGTATAAGTATAGGTAGTAGTATATAGGAAAGAGGGAAAAGATATTATATTTAGTAATAATAAGGGGCTAAAGAGTATAATAGTATAGGTAAAAGAATAACTAGATAAGGTTAAAGTTAATATTATACTAGAAATACTCTAGTTTTAGAAAAGCTAAAAGAAGAAAAGTTATAGTATAGTTAACTAAAGATAAATATATAGTAGCTAGATTAGAGTATTAATAATAGAAATTTTTAATCTTATTTATATTAGAAACTATAAGATATAATATATTAGCTGTATTAAGCTATAAAATAATAAAATACTTAGATAAAGTAGTTATAGTAGCTTATTTATATATATTAACTCTACTAGTATAACTAGAATATATATTAGAGTAGTATATATAATAGCTAGTATAAGAATAATACTATAATTTACTTTAAATATAATATACTAGTTATATTATATAGTATAGCTAAAACTATAGATAATATTCTAATTACTCTAAAGTTATAAAGAATAAAATCTTAGTTAATATAATAATAATAGAAACTTTTATTACTATAATAATACTACTTATATTACTATAAAATAATATATATTACTACTAACTTTATAGTATAGTATATACTAGGCTACCTAAGTAGGCTAATAAGGGAGTATAACTAGCTTAGGCTGCCTTAGTATATAGTAAGTATAATTAAGCTCTAGCAGCTAGGGTACCCTAGCTTACTATACATTTTTCCTAATATACTATAATTTTTATATTACTAGTACTTACCTAAGGCTTATAGAGTAGTATAAGGATTATAAGATTAATCTATATTCTAGATCTATCTAGGTATATTTTAATAATCTAGAAAGGAGTCTATTCTAGAAGGACGTATTATAGCTACTTAAGACTAATATAAAGTTCTAGAAGCTACTAAGAAGAATTAAGGCCCTAGAGAAAATAAGAAAGAGTAAGGCCTTTAGCTCTAATAGGTAGGGTAGATAATACTAAAATAAGGTTTTACTAGGTTATAAGCTACTAGTTATTATATTATTATATATATATATATATTAAAGTAATCTATAGTAAATCTATATATTACTAATTATATATTAGGGTATTACTTAGACTCTTAATAGTAACCTTAAGCTAGAATATAGCCTAGAGGTGCTAACTAGCCTAGGTAGTACTTATAAAGTATCTTATATCTATACTAAAATATTATTCCTAAACTACTAAATATAGATTAATATATTTAATAACCTTAGATCTAATTTATAATATATAGTAATAATAGTAGAATTATTTATAAAAGGTATAAGTCCTATTACTACTAATTATGTACTTATAAAAAGCTTAGTTATTAAGATTAAAAAGTACTTATAGTTTATCTACTAGCTAGTTTATTATAGTTAAAAAAAAGAAAAGGTAACTATTATTTAGCTCTATAATTATTAGTACCTAGGGTTACTCCTTCTAAGGTAATAATACTTACGTCTAAATAACTGTATTATAAGGGAACAAATTATACTATAAGTAGTAGACTCCCCCTCTATTACTATATAGTAGTAATTAGTCTATCTAGTATCTATAATATAAGCTTTCTAATCTATCTCTCCTACATTACTCTATTATAGGTCCTAATATTCTAATTACTTTTACTCTATAGGAGAATTAAGTACTTAACTATAAAGAGAATTTATTTAATATTAAACTTAGAATACATACCTACTATACTATAAGCTTAGCTATACTCTCCTACAATACTAATAACCTCTATACTTTAAGTTACTAAGACCTCTTTATACTCTCTAGAGATAAGTTATTACTATTTAGAAGGTATTAGTAATAGGGAAAACTAAGCTGTAAATAATATAACTAACTTGCCCTTTTATAGGCTAGAATTAGCTAAAGTAACTAATTTATACCTAACTCTAGATAAACTAGATAAAGAATTATAAGAGTTAGAAAACTAGTTTTAGAAGGAAAAAAGTAGCGTAAACTTGCTTACCTTTACAGAATTTAAACTAGATACCTTACTAGAGACTAATAGATACTCTATAAGGCTAATATAACTCTAATATTACTAGTAGTAGTAGCTACTATACTAATATTAGGTTTACTATAGCTAGTACTACTATATTAGTTTATAAAGTATAATTAAGCTAACTTTAATTATTAGGAGTATAATTATAAGTAGTTTTTTAAGAGGTTACCCTAGAATTTCCTAACTAAAATATAAAAGGTTAAGCTTAGAGTCTAATACCTTTTAGAATCTATAAAGATGTTATAGGATACTTATTATATTAATTAAGAGTATTAAGAAATCTTATAGAAGCTAATATAGTTAAATTTAAAGATAGCTATATTAGATTCTCTTAGTTCCTAGATAGAAAGGCGTTAATAAGCTTTTACTATATTAATAAAGTGTCAAAGCTAAAGTTATAGGATTAATCTAGTTATTTTTTAGAGTAAATTAATTAGATTAATTCTATAATCCTATCTGTTAATTAGACTATATACTATAGTACTTAATTACCTAATCCTTAGATTACAGTTAATCTTAGAGTAGTTAAGACGCCACCTCTAGGATTGTTACTCTATAATCCTAATTATGTAATATTAATTATTTATATCTAATATTATTCTTTAATATATTCTTTAGGTTATTAATTATTAATTAGTAACCTACGCAGAGATGCAGATACGTTAGATTAGTACTTAGCTCTAGGCTTTTAATCTAATCTTTAGTTCTATTATTTTATTAAGGTAAAGGTAAGAAAATTTTTCTAATCTATTTAGACGCGCGCGCGCGCGCTTAAAGGTAAATAAACCTCTACTACTCTAATCCTCTATTTTTTCTCTACTCTTTTTTCTATCTATTTTAGCTATATTAGTATATATAACCTTATCTACAGCTTACTTATCTTCTTAAACCTTTTACTCTATATTAATTAACATACTACCTATACATTACTCTAATTACTTCTATATTTATAACTAACTTATAATTCTATATACTTAGAAGTGTTAATAATCTACTTAGAGTAGTTAAATTAAAATATAGGGCTTAGGCTGCCTAGTAAAGCCTTATACTATAGTTACTAATATAAAGATTAATTAAAATACTAATCTAGGTCTATTAATGCGTTAGACTTACTTAAATACTACTCTACTTAGTCTAAATAATCCTAATCTAGATAGAGTAGATATAACTTCTAGTTATATTATATACTATTTATAATTTCTTAAGAAAGGATAGGTATACTTATATACTTATTACTTAGTTAGAATAAGTAACTACTACTTAGTATACAAATTATATACCTATGTCCCTATACTACTTAATCTATAGAAAATCTTTATTAATATTACTTTAGTTAGTTTTTTCTTAATTAATCTAATTATTTATTATTACTTTACTAATATAATCTAGCTTAATTTTAAATCTATAGCTAGGTCCTAGAAGTATATAGTTAATACTATTACTGCCTATGTTAAGGACTTAAAGACTACTCTAATTAAGAATAAAAAGGATAAAGAGAAGAGTAATCTTAGTAATAAATTCTTAAGCAGCTTGCCTTCTAAGGCTTCTACCCCTTTAATTATTCTACTAAAGCCTTAATTAATAGTTAATCCCCCTAAGCCTTATACCCTATACTTTTTAAGTATAGCTAGATTTTCTTTTAATACTAGAGCACATACTCCTACGCTACTTAAGGATCCCTCTAAGGCCTAAACTCTAATTAAGGTAATACTACTTAAGTCTATACTACTTAAGGCTATACTACTTAAAACTATACTACTTAAAGCTACGCTACTTAAGCTATACTATACTCTAATATATATTAAGGTTAAGTAAGATATAGATAGCTCTACTTCTACTCTACTTAGAAAAATTATTACCTTAATAAATAATTAGGATTACCTAATTAACGTTTCTTTTTCTTCTCTAGGAGAGGAGTTAGATAATTATAATATACGTATCTTACTTTTTTTAGTTATAGTTCCCTTAAAAGGTATCTTATTAGTAGCTTATAACTTCTTCTTCTAGGATAAATTATATATTCCTAGTAATCTTCCCTATTATAACCCTTACTTATCTACTTATAATCCTCCTAAGTCTTCTTCTAGTCTATCTTATATCCCTACTACTACTTACACCCTAATTTTCTTAACCTTCTCTAGTAATTATATTTATATTTTAAATATTAATTAACTAAGAATAATATCTTATATTTAAGGTAGGATTATTAATTAGTACTTCCTAATAGAGTATAAGTAGTAGATTAATAATCTATTAACTAAGCTGTATATTCTTATACATAATTAAGAGGAATATAAGTCGCATCTTAAGATTACGTACTTAATAGACGTATTAGATAAGGTTTAAGATTAAGTAGGTAAGTAGATTATTATAAGGTCTAGATATATAGTATAGTTATTAGTTTAGGTAGTTTTTTCTTTTATTACGTGTGTAGATTAGTAGATTAGAGGTATCTAGGCCTCTAATTAAGTATTATTCTTAATTAGAAGGGTTATCTGTTAATCTTTTATTAGTAAAAAGTTCTTACTTTAATTAACTATATAATTCTATAATCTACTTCTTTTTAGTAATTAATACTTATAAATTTTAAAGATTAAGTAGTTACTTAAACTTTATAAATTATTACTTAGTTAGTAACTTTATAAGTCTATTAGCAGGCATATTATTTGTATTAAGATATGTTACTTACTTACTCTTAATAGGGTTAGATTAGCTTATATAATCTTAGAAAAGTTTTATTATTTTCTTTCTATTAATTACTACTTTATTATAGACTAGTCCTAAAAAGGTTATAGCCTATTATAGGGTAACCTTAGTAATAGTATGTAAAAAGTTATTTATTATATTAATATTATATATTACCTCTCCTACTTATAGAGCCTTAGCCCTTATAGCTACTTAGTTATATTTGCCTAGCTAGGTTTCCTATTATCTAGAGGTTTTTATAGGTCTTAGAGACGTATAGTATCTTTCTTATATATATTCTCTATTTTTCTTATTATCTATACTAGTTATTTCTTAGAGGAGTAATACCTATTAATAGATTATATTATCTTTCTTATAGTAGCTTAGCTATAGATAAGAAGAGACTATTATTAGAATATAATTAACTAGTTTTCTATAGTTTACTCTTTCTTTCTAATATTCTCTTATAAGATATTTATATACTTTAAAGTATATTTTATAGTTATTTCTATCTTCTTTATATTATTCTTAACCTTCTAGAGTTAAGTTAGATATATATATAGGTATAACTATTTTAATAGCTTTCTTACTTAGTATCTAAGTTATACTACTTTAGGTATATTAGGAGCTTAATATATAGTTTAATAGTATAACCTATAGTATAATAGAGATAGTTTATAAGGTTTAGTAGTTAAGAGACTATTAGTCTAAGTCTTAGTTTTAGTAGGCCTTCTAGATTAACTAGTTCCTATATATTTAGTAAATTATATTTAAGTTTAAATTATCTATACTATAAAATCTAGCTATTACTATTAGTAAAGATTACTATTATATCTCTCTAGTTATAAGATATAGTAAATATATTTATATATAGTATAAATAAGACTTTTAATTATTAGATTAATAGTCTAAATAAAAATTAGGGTTAAATTTATTATATTGTATATTTATTGTTAAATCTATAAGTAGACCCCTTTTGTAGTTCTAGGGCTACGCTAGCGCGACTCTAGATCTGTAACAATCCGAGATATAGCTACTTGCGCAGTAGGGCTATATCTAACAAATAGGTAACCAATCTATTATAGCTAATAAGGCGCCTAATAAGAATTATATTAATTTTAGTCTTAATTTAGATGTTAATTCTATTAAAAAAAGATTTAGGGTAGGATTAATCTTCTAACTATTAGGGTTTAAGGTAGAATTAATTTTATACTAGAGATAATTTCTTTACCTATTAAGAATAGAGTAAGAAAGTTACTATTTAAAAAAAGAAAATTACTACTAAGAAGTAGGAATTTACTATTAGAGAAAGAATATTTACTTTTTATAGTAAAAATAAAAAGAATTTAATTTTTAAGAATTTACTACTTAAATATATAGATAGCTATAAATTAATATAATATAGTAGTAAATATCTATAAAATACTATCTATAGTATAAAATATAGTATAATAGATATTAGATTATAGAAACTAAAAATATATATAAAAATACGTATAGGCTAGAAATCTATAGAATTACTAGTAAAATCTAGAAACCTAATATTTATAGTCTAATATAAGCTTACCTAATCCTATTCTAGACCTAACCTAATAGCTATTCTATATATAAAGGTAATTAGTGTAGTAGTATTTTACTATAATCGTACTTAACTCGTACCTAAAGCCGACGTTACCGTACCGTTAGTACTAAGTAGCTAAACCGGATACAAACGGAAGCGGGGAGGAATGCCGCAGGTAGAACCTCTAGCGCGGAGAAGCTCCGAAGCATCGTACTCGTGATTCTCTAAGAGTATTGGATACTTATAATTTTTTGTTAAGAGCTTCCAAGTATAAGTAGCTAGGAATGGTAACACGTCTTTCGTCCGTGTCGTATATCCGCAAACGTGTTGTGTTCCCGAGGTCATAGCCAAGTCTCGACCTAACACTCATACTAGCATCGAATTCGTTTGTACACTACCCGCCAGACATGGCTGCACTTTTTTTCTACGGTTTTGGAGTCCTTAGTCTCCTTTGCTTGTATTTTGTGCAATCAGTTGTGCACAATCTTCTCTTGCACCCTTTCCGAAAACTCCCGGGCCCTCGGCTGGCCCGAATCTCCAGGATCTGGACACGACATGCGAATCTCAAAGGCCTTAGATACATGAAAATCCACCAGGCTCACGAACAGTATGGTAAGTTATGTTTGAGATGCCATCTCAATCGCACAGACAAGATGGGACTTATTAAGGAGATAGGTCCTGTGGTCAGGATCGGCCCAAACGAGCTATCCTTTGCCGATCCATTGGTAATCCGAGAGATTTACATGGCCAGTACATTTCAGAAGGAAGAATCGTTTTACGTGCGTCTTTCCTTCCTAAAGCACATCGAGGCAAACACATTAGATTGTTGACTTCAATTGGTATAGTTTTCTAAGAGGGGTTATGAGGAAGAACACCTGTTCAGCTTTCGGTATGATCGACCAAGGACTACTCTTGATACAAAGTGTTCACTATGTTAACGTATCTTGTAAGGAATCCGGAAGCGCACAATCAGCGACGGAAGCTCTTATCGCGCGGGTATTCTCAGCAAAGTGTGCTCGGTGTTGAACATGAAATTTCCAACAAAGTACAAACGTTACTTGACAGATTTTCCATGGAAGTAACCAATACGGGGGTAGTCGACGTACACTTCTGGGTGCATTTGTTGTCGTTTGACATAGTTTGTACGAAGACAAAGGACTAATCCAGCCAATGGAACGACCATAAAGCTAACCAATACCAGACCGTCTCTTGTTCGGAGAAGATCCCAAATCTTTGGAATCAGGAGGTGAGCATATAGTGCTGTCTTATCTTCGGGCGTGGAGGCCTATCTTTATTTACGTAAGTGCTATATAAGACTAAGAAAGATGTGCGATTTTTAACATCCCCTTATTCGCAAGCGAAAGACTTTCTGTATATAAAGGACTTCTGCAAAGAGAGTACTAATATAACCAATCCTACAGAAAGAATTCTGGCCGCAATTGGAGAAGTATGGTATATACCTACCAGGAGGTCTCGGTGACAACTTCCGTAAAGTCAAGGAATGGAAGGAGGTATTCCTAATCCCAAGACCTTGTTTGCGATAGAATTGCGTCTCACATACAGTCAGTACTCAGTGGACCTTATTCAAAGATCCCGCCAGAATGGCGTCGTTACACCGTTCTTCCACTCCGTTCTCTATGGAGAAAAAGATGGCTACCTGAACCGGCCTCTTACAGACTCAGAACTGGCAGAAGAATGCATGAGCGGCATGTAAGCAGTTGACTTTTACTCAACCGAACATTCAACTGACCAAGTTCTGAGGTTCGGGGGGACGGGAACGACTGCTAATACGTTCGTTTTCCTCCTGTGGGCCACGCTTCGTCACAAGGAAGTGGCCAGCAAACTAAAAGCTGAGTTGAAGTCTGCATTTCCGGACCCCAAGGTGATGCCAGATCACCAGGTAAGACATTCAGAATGGTCCAAAATATCACACATGAATAGTTAACTGTCAGTTAGAGCTGCTCTCGATTACCCTATCTTCAAGCAGTCATAAACGAAACCTTACGCATGTATCCAACCATCGTTGCGATGCTTCCAAGAACAGCAATGCGTGATAGTGTTGTTGCTGGTGTTCCGATTCCGAAAGGAGTACGTTGTCGTTGGCTGAAATTTAAGCTTTCATTACTAACAGGTCGAATCAGACAGTCATCGGTATACAGAATTATACGATACACCGATGGGAACCTGCATTCCCTAATCCGGAACGCTTTGACCCGGAGCGTTGGTTCGATGACACGCATGCGAACCAAAGAAAGGAGGCATTTGTCCCGTTCTCAGTGGGTGCTCGGAGATGTATTGGAATGAAGTGAGCTCTGGTTCATGCTTGAATTGAGTCATAGCTGACAGTTGGCAGTCTTGCGCAGATGGAACTGAACAAACTTGTAGCAGCATTCTTTCTACGGTTTGACGCATCGATTGATCCCAGTATGCGCCCAGAGGACATGAGGATGTTTGACAGTTTCAGTGCTGGTCCCGTTGGCCGTAAGCTGCTTCTACAGCTTAAGGAGTCGTCTGCCTAGCCATAACACGAATACTGACAAACGCCGATTTCCACGCCATATGGAGTCAACAGATTCATCGAAATCATGTACTCTGACTATGATGGTAGCTTACTAGATTCATGGGATACCCTAGTAAAACACGGTGTTGGCTCGAGGTTGAAAGAACATATCAGTGTCTAGTAGATCCTTAACAACCTAAGCCAAAAATGAAGTGGTTCTAGACTAGGGTGTAGCTCTATAGCCCGTAGTTCTCTTAAACGAAATCTTGAAAATTAAAGTTCAGCGCCTGATTTGTAAACCAGTCTTCGCTTAGCGGATCAGGAGTTCTGATCTGTCCACGAGATTCGGCGTTGGTGGCACCAGGACAATATAGAAATTCGGAGTTATGATGTACAGGCTCGTTGGGCCTATGCGGCTGTTGAGCTTGTTGGTACAAAATCTCGTCTCCTGTAATGCAATTAGGCAATTGACGTTGGGTTGGTAATTCTTAAAGGAAAAGCATATTAACGAGATATGAGCGTAGCTTACGATTCATACCTTGCTTCTCACTACGAGATAGGCGCTTCTGAAGGCCTTTGAGGACTTGAATAGCCTGTGTTGCGGACCCGACCTCAGGAGTATAGTGCTCGAATATCTCCATAGCGAGGAATACAGAATCTTCGGCTAAGGTGTCCGTATCGTCTTGAGGACAACAGAGTTTTGAGGCTAGGACAGTGATTGCTGCACCAAACGTAACTACGATAGTTAAGGTGAGAATCTCCGAGGCGCTGAATCATGTGCTTCAAACGTACAGTAAATAGTCCACCATGCTGAAGATCGGTATACACTACCCATGTCCTGATGTAGCACCGTTATAAGGTCATGTGCTGTCGCTCGACATACTTGACTCATTCTCCTAGCTAATTCGCCTCCTAGGCTGTTTTGATCTGCTATGGTAGAGCCTGACTCTTTACTGGAGGCTGATCGAACAATAAAGAGAACAACCGGTCGTAGTAGGAGGAGTCGCGTGTATAAAAACCTGTAGGGGATTAGGTTTCGTTGTTGCAGTATTAGCATGAAAAGAAGCTTGTTTAAAAACTTACCTACTATATAAGACCCGAGCTTGCAGAACAGCATTGCACGTTAAAGGCTCCAAGCTTAGCAAGATGTCGTTCAGTCTCAAATGTTTTGGAAGACCTTCTAAAAATCGATCCAGTTTCGAATTCAGACGCAGCATTTCGTGTAAGTCCGGCATAGTCATCTCCTCATGCTTCCCAGTAGTTGAATCTTCTGCTTGGTTATGTTCGGCATAGAATGAATGCAAAACCTCGTTCAAGATGTCTGAGAGCGCAATATTGTGAACAAACGAAGCTATTCGACACGGTGACGTGACTGGTTGGGTGCCTTCTCCATCTTCTAGAAGGTATTCGTCATCCACTAAGCGTGGGAGTGGTACCAATGAGCTGCTCGGAACCATAGCTGGCCGCCCAAAGGCTGTGCATATCAATCTTTGAATTCGGAAGATATGCAATTAGCATTTCTACACCATATGGATGTCGAAGGATCTTCTTACCTGTCTAGAGTTACACATGTGTACCAGATCCGCCTCCGTATCTCTCTCTCGAGCTGATTACATGTTTTTGATGCGCTCCGCTGAAGATGTAGTCCGAGACTTTGAGCTACTCGCAATGCAAGGCCGACGATGTTCCAACATCGACTCGAATATGTCGTGGACTGAAGGTACACAGCGGTCAACAGCAGCATTTGAACAGCTGGTAAGGACGCCACATCTAGGGAGTCAATGGGAACAAGCCTTCTAGCACGTTGATAAAACTGCTCTGATAACGAGGCTCGGCTGCCACGAGGTACACTTTCTGTGATTCTGCAGCCAAGGGCGAGCACAAGATTCAGAGTCGCCAACATGATTGGGTTATCAGTCATTTGGGAGCCTTCAGTCGAGTATTTCGGACTCCAGATCTGATTATAGTATCGCATGAATGTTGGCTCGTGCAAGATGGGAAATATTGTTTGCGGAACATCCCAGTATCTTTTGACATAACTGTCGGAAATTCGGCGTATTGGCAAGAGTTCCAAGCCGAACAGCTCTTTTTCTTGGTTGTCATATCTCTCCATACTTCTTGTCTCTTGTCTTACTCCCTCGCCACTGAGCCTCGGTTGTTCGTCAAGGCTTCCACTTTCACCTGTGGTCAGAAGTACGCGGTTGACGAACGAGATTGTTGAAGATGCACCGTATAATATATCCGGATCTGGCGCAAATGTCGACACGGTCGCTAGAGCATCTGAAGGTTTGCCTTTACTAGTATGTACATCTGCAGTAGGAGCCATACTAATTGTAGATTGAGCATGATTCGTTTGCTGACACAAAAGACTAGCCGCATCGGACCTACCAAACACATCGTTGCTAGTGGAAAGCAAGAGACTTGATGGTGAATCTGCTACAAAGATTAGCAGCTGCTTGTTTTCATTCTCTATGACCTGATTTGTATCGACTCAACCTACTTCTTGGCAGTTCCACATGACTAATGTGCTGGTTGACGACAGGACTATTGCCATTGCGCATATGCTCGATGTGACTCCCCTGCTCCAGTTGTTCCAATCTGGTTTCTAAAGCCTTTATATGTCTCCAAATCCGTCAACAGCAAAGTTCGCTGGGCTCCAGAGGAGCACGAGATGATACAACATACTTGCGCGTGTTCAGTGTGCCCTCCTCATACAAGCACTCCTCCTTAGAGCCTCGCCTTTCGCAAGAAGAGCAGGCTGGTCGCCTGCCATCGCAGCGAGTTTTCCGTAGACGGCATCGATTACAGGCGAGCTGGATTTTGCGACGTTTCGGGAGCGGCTCCTCCGGAAGCACGCGCCTTGTACTGGCCGTACAGCCGGCCAAATCAAGGTCGAATCCAATCTCCCAGCTCATAGTAGGAGTAGACATACAAACCTGGCTTTCATGAACGACTCCTGGAAATGTTGACAAGTTTTCATTTGCGTAATTTAAGTTGAGTTGTGTCGTGGCAGAGGTGGTTTGCGAAGTACAGCTGCGTTATGCGAATGCCAAGGAGCGGCAAAATGCAAATGCGGGGATGGGGTAGGCTCGCGATTGCGCTAACCTGGAATAAGCAGAAGAAGCTAGAAAACAGGATTCGCAAGCGGTAGTAAATATGTACTAATATGATATTAGTAGTCTTTTAACATGATAGTCTACGTATAACCTTTAAACAAAAATTGTAGTTTCTAGTAATTTATAAGAGGTAAGAAACTTAATATGATCACAAGCTAGAACTAGTAGATTGGCTATTGGTAATCTAAGCTACGGGTCTAGAAAGGTCTCAGCGCGGAGACTGTTTGCCTATCTGGTCCGCTCGTATAACGCAGACACTAGTACGTTTTCACTAAAGACCTGTATCCCTCAGATCGTGTTTCTGCCTCGATCCAGTTGCCGTGGATCTGGTTTTTAGTCCGGAAAGGGAGCTGGATTACAGCGATCGGCTTACTGAAATTCTTGGTATCGATTACAACCAGATCACTCCTGTTCAGGTCTATTCTCTGCACCATTCCAAGAACCCAACCATCCCCCTCCGGAGCGTCTTTCGATCGCGGAATGAAGATCGGCTCTTCAGTATTACTACGGTTCCCAGGATCAAAGAATGTGTTCCTACCGCTCTTCTTTTCGATCATCACATAGCCGTTGAGGCACAAAGGTACAACAGGCGGCGCGGCATTCGGCCTATCCGGGACAAGCACAGGAGAAAATATACGGTCATAAGGGCGAGTTAGGAACCTTTCATCCACGCGGGCTAGCTCGCTTGGGAGGTCCAAAATAACTTCAGGCTCCTTGACTTGGGTCCCACTAGGTTGTTTAAGGTCGATTTCCCATCGAACGTAGTCAGCCTTTAGGTTGCTCAAGTCTCGGTCTGTGTTTGGGGGTTCGAATTGGGGTAAGACGTTGTAAAAAACACGAGAGCTTTCAAAAAAGAGCAAGTCATCGTTTTCTTCCCAAGCAGATGCTGTGTGCATTAGGACGGCATGTCGCCAGTGATAAACGCGAGTCTCGCCCGGCTTCCAGCCCGATGGAAGGTCATCTGGTCTTCTTGGCACAACTACAAAGGTAGCAGGGCGGTCGCGAGAATACTGCCAGTGCTGACCACCTGCCTTGATCCGTTCGAGGTCAGCTTCAAAAGGCCACAGGACAAGTATAATGAAATTCTTCGTAATGGCGCTGTCGTGAACAAGACCTCTCCACGGCATTTTGATCCACTGCTCATTGTGTTGCTTTCCGGTTTGATCCAATGAATAAATTACAGTGTCATCTGACGCGAGACCTTTTGCCTCATAGCCAAAGCAAACGAGCTCATTTGTGAACGGATCTGCTTTTGGATGGGCAGAGAAGGTCTCGCCAGGAGTTTGAAATGGGTCGTATCCGATGGTATCGAGGGTATCAGGGTGCACTGCGTATGGCTGGGCTGATTCTTTAAGTGCGAGAAGTTTTCCAGCCCAGAACACGAGATTGGTGTTCGCCGTTGAGTCTATGGCTGCGCGAACGCAAGGATGGTGGGAGAAGGGGCTGCGGTACAGGCCGAAGAGTCTTTTATTCGCTTTGCGCTCCAATTTGAGTCGCTCGGTTTCGACATATTTGATCTTCATATCGACAGATCCATCGTGAATGCGAAGAGCACAAATGTTTCCATCGCCTTCAACAGGCGGATTTCCTGGTTGCAGAGGGAAGAAAGGGTCTACCATGATGCGGTAGAATGTTCCGTTGATTTCTTTGGGTATCTCACCAAAGACGACAAGGTTCGCTACCTCACCCTCGAAACGACCCGGGATGCCTGCTTCCATGGGGTTCAGGTACTGTGACCATGTCGAAGGCAGGCCAAAGAAACTGTCTTGGCTGGTATAGGGTGGTGGCCCTGGGTTCATCGTGAAACTGGTCGAAAGTGATAGGTTTACTATCTTGAGTGTTGATTGTAGTACCACACAATGTTACGTGAGGCACTTGGACTAGCGAAAAGATAATCGATTCAATATCAGGTTCGCATCACAATCCTCAAAACTGTTGTTTGGTGTTTACTTAACAGGACTAAGACGCTTTAAACAATAGCATGTGATCCCGTGACCGCGTCAGGAGATAGGCGCCGTCTGCCGTCATTTAGAGCCGCGCCTGCACCACCAGCTATAAATGTGTGGGAGAGCGGACGAATTCGGTGGCATAAAATGATCTCGCAAGACCTGAAGCAGGTTGTCAGCAGGTCTCCTGTTTAAGCACCCGCTCATTGGCTGAAATGACGCCGTGATGATTCCACCGGATTCACTCCGCGTTTCGGGACCCATTCCGGTCGGAATCCAGCCGAGAATGAAGGCGGGGGCCCATCCCTATCGCTGCGCATCTGTCCTTCAACGGGATTCTTTATCTCACCTTGATTACAAACACAGGCCACTAGTTTGTGGCTATGTAATGTTACCAACTTCGGTGCTATTCGCTATCTAGCTACAGCTCCTGCTCGACCGTCAACAGCAAACCGTTTCTATCCATGTCCTGACGCTACAAATTGGGGTACATAGCGTCGACCAAGATCATGTTAATTCGTCGCCTCTTCTGGTTGTGGGAGTGGACGAGGGGGTATGAGCTAGTAGCTGGAGCCAGGCATGCGTTAGGCTGTCTACGATAATTTGTACAATGTACACGCCCCATCCCTAAGCTGTTTGCCTAGACTTAACGATATTTTAGCCACGCAAAAGATGATTACATCCCCTAAGCGCAGTTCAGGGCGCAGATGAATTGCTTGGTACAAAACTGGTAACTAATAGATAAACAAAGCACTTTATAAGAGTAGACTTAGTTTGGTGTCTAAAGATTATCCTAAGTGAGTACTAACTGCTATAGAGTAGAGAAATACTATTATACCTCTAGATATATATATCTTTACTTATTATATTTATATTATTTAAATTAACTAGTAAAATCTATTAAGAATTATTATAAATAATTTTCTATATAAAGTAGTAATAGTATAATAGTAAATAAGTAAGTAAGATACTTTATTATACTTAATATAATATATTAGATTACTTAATTCTATAAATATCTATTAGGACTTAAAGTTAAAACCTATTCTATAAAAAAAGTTCTTAAACTTAGGCTTTAATATTTATAGTTATTATTAATACATAAGGTATAAGTTTTTATTTTAATTTACTAGTCGTTTAGTATCCTATTATATAAACTCTCTTACCTACTTTATCGTTCGCTTATATACGTATATTCCCGTAGTACAAGAGCTAAGAGGGCATCAGGCCTACTAGCGGTAGTTGATATCGGTAACCGAGATCGCCAAGATCGGGAATCCTGTGCCGATGTATGAGGGCGGGCGGCCCGGCTCGGGATGCGCAAGCCTGGTCTCCTGTGAACGTCAACAAGCAATCTTCTCTTTCCTTCCACACCTTCGATCTCATCTTTCTACACTTTGTACGGTAGCGGCAAACTCTTGCTGCTTTATTCTTATCGCGATTACAGCACGTTATATAGTAGATGTGTCTTTCTGCGACTTCTTCTTGTCCATGTACAGGCAGCTGGCTTGGAAAATCCACAATTGTACACAGACAGCCCAGCCTAGCGTCAATGAATTCTCATCCGGTCGATGACTGTTACGATCCGCTTCGAGTAAATGATTATTCGATGTTCAATAATGTAGACATCGCATTTGCTTGTCGCAGCGTCTAAGTGTTTGGTAGAGGTGCTTCGAAAATCATCACAGGATTTACATACCTGCGGAGGTCGTACAGACATACACTTCAGAACAGCGTTTATCCAAAAGC
Source organism: Coniothyrium glycines (assembly GCA_025742365.1). Lineage (NCBI taxonomy): Eukaryota > Fungi > Ascomycota > Dothideomycetes > Pleosporales > Coniothyriaceae > Coniothyrium > Coniothyrium glycines. The sequence goes on along the minus strand of JAMXIJ010000051.1, from coordinate 90,250 downwards.
AAGTAATTGTACTTTCACTTCGTTCAAAATTGGCTGTCGTCTGGTGCAGGTGTTCCTTCGCACTAAATGATGAGTACATGCCTCACGCAATGCCAAGTGTGGAACCTAGCTAAGCCACCCGGGGTTTGTCAAAGGCACCTATCATAGGTCTTTGTGATGCCACGACTCCACGTTGGTTGCCTGGCGGCATCATGGGAATCCTTCGATAAATCTGTGTTGGATCTTGGCCACCGGGTACGCGAATGCCTTTGCAGAGATTTGCATGAAGCTGATTTGCGACAGCGTTAAGCGAGTATGCAGTTCGCCGTCTTACATAACGGACGTGAATGTTCCTGCACCATTTCCCAGATCTCACTTGCCTAATCAAGAATTGCACTAAAAGTTGTATTGTGTGAAAAGAGCCCCAGGCATGGCTGCCAAGAGCGGGAAACGAAGTTTAGCCTTCTGTACTCCCCGCTCCATCGAACGCAGGCCCCTATGCTTGGCATCTGCACAGCCAGTCATTAGCTTGCTATGCTCGGCGCCAAGATATGACATCCACTTCCAGCCCCATATCGCGGTTGCAAAACTCCCATCAGAGCACTGCTGGATCCGCGGCCCTGAGCCTCATAGCTAGACGGACAGGCCACGGCAAGGCTCAACACGGTTGTCAAAAATGATTCTATTATTATCCCAAGGCAGCCTAAAAAAATACGTCTAGTCGCTCGTGCTTTTCATGCAGTACGCCTATTTTGAAAACTTCTACGCGACGGAAGTTCGGTCTGTACTCCATAGAATGCTACCAGATATTTTGATACGAAGAACTGCCATGTAACATTACTAACAATTGAAGGTGTGTCGAGCATGCCTGCGTGTGTTGGACTTGGAACGATCCGCACCACACAATCATCGAACTTTCCTATGTCATGACTGGAATCAACACTAAAATTGAGGATCTGGAGGCCTTACATACAGTGCCAATACTTTCAATATCGATGACTTGTTATGCAGGAAGCCTTACCCAGGTATACGACTTTCACGAACCCACAAGATACGGGACGGCTGAGCAGCAATGTCGGCGAGGTGTACTAGGGCTGACATGCTTGAAGTATAAAGTCGACGACTTCTTCTCGTTGGAAAGACCATCATCAGCCAGCCTTCCACTCCCAGCTACCAGTTTCCAGACCAATCCTGCTCATTCTCAGCTTCAGCTCCGATCCGACTTCCATCAACATGCATTCCAGCAAGATCTTGGCCCTCGTTGCCTGCTTCGCCAAACTCGTGAGTTCCAGATTAGATGTGACTTACCAAGTTCTAATGTGACCACAGGGCATGACTCTCGAGGCGCCTGTCGAGGGTTACGAGGTTGTTGACCTTGTGTGGGACGTAGTCACTCCCGGTGGCGAGAGTCTTACGGTCACTGGCTCTGTGCAGGATGTGGTTGCTGAGATCACTACAATCGAGCCCGGTTTCAACGTTCTTGAGAACGTTGCGCCTGTCTCTGTCCGTCGCCGTACTGCGGACGACATTTTCCGCCGTCAGAACAGCGACCGTCGCTGCGGTGGTCCCTGGCCATTCTGCAATGCTGGCCGTATCCAGGAGGGTATCAACTACCTGCGTGGTGTCGGCGGCCAGCCGCGCGAGGGCCCTGGCCCCGGTAGATGCGGCCGTGTGAGCTGCTCTTACAACGCTGCCATCTGGTGGTGCAACGATGTGAGCATTGCGTCTGCTGAGGAGTTTCCTGCTTGCTAACATTGTTGCTAGAACAACTTCGAGAAGGTGCTTTACGGTTTCAATGCCATCGCCAACTCTGCTCAATACATCAAGGATGGCTGCACCTCGGGACCCAACCTTGTTGCTGGCCAGAACTTTGAGCGCGACGGCTGGAACACCATCGTCCGTGAGGACCGCTGCTGATCAATGATCGCAACATCAAGTATACAGGATCATATGCATGATCGATTGGTGACAGTGGGGCGTTACACCGTGTGAATTATCCGAGTGCAAGAGATATTGTGGTTCTGCACGGAGAAGAGCAATATACAGGCAATTTTTAGACTTCGATAGTTATAAAATGATACGATGTGTTCTCTTATAGTTGACAAGTTATGGTGATCTAATTAGGGGTGCATTGTGCCTTTTTGTGTCGCTCATAACAGTCTCGCGCTTGCTAAAGTGTTAGCACTTGACTTGGCCTTATTGGAGCTTCACGGAAACCAAAGAACATTCATTATCTGATCACATGATGTTACATTTCGATCTCACGATTTGATTGTTGTCTCATAGAAAGTACGGAGGGCCCAAGCGTTTACCTTCCGTCGTTGACAAGCGTTGAGGGAGTTGTAGATGTGGTTGGCGCCGTCGAGGCCAAGCAGCTGTTGTCGAATTGAATCTCAATGCTTTCATACTCGGCAGAGATCATTTCCTCCAAAACACCAGCTTCCTCCTCTTTTCTCATCCAATCTGGCTTGCGTCTGAACTCTAATCATAAGCAGATATATCAGAGCGGAACCATCAATATGAATGTAGTCACGTTGGTGGGGGCTCAACATCTGGCACCGCGCGCGCTCTTCTTGTGATGGCCACCTAATCTCCCCGCAGCTCGTGATTCGGCTGTCCGTTAATCCTATCAGGAATGCGTTGAACCATGCGCTTATTGGAAGCCAGGCATGACGGGTGCTGGGACTCGACGGAGTTCTTCGGCGTTGAGATACCCGCTTCGCCAACATCCTCTCGCACACCTGGGGAGCGGATGAAGCTGAAGTCAACTACCGCGATATACAGGACGGCGTGACTAATACTGTAGCGTGATCCCTAAAGCTTGAGCATCGTAGAGACAAAATAGCAAAAGAAGACCTGTCGTGGTTTCGGATTGATACTTGTTGCATTGACAAGTCAAGCAGCGCGGAGCTATCTAGATCCATCAGCTCCATGTTCGCGTGGCATCGCGATGCTGCGGATAACTCATGTCTATTTAGCTGACGTTAGCAGTCGTAGTTCGATAAGCCATGCGAGCAAGATTGACAAGCTCCAGCCAGCTATGAACAAAGCCGATGGTTCACGCGAGGTTGGACTCTTCACTGATTCTTTCCGCCGACGTCCTTGTAATTGATGTAAGTAGACGATTGATAAAGGATGAGGATCCTCTATTGCATGAGCTGAGCGACATAACGAAAATCGAGGTCGGTGTCTTACGCAGAGGTTACCTCTTGCAGGTCTTGGTAGACGCGCGCTTGTCTTGGATGAGCCAGTGTAGGATCAAGCGCGAGAAAGATGCAGCGTACTCCAAGCCGGGGCTCTATGACGCGTATATGCCGCTAATCTATGGCGAGGGCAAAGAGAAGACCTTGGCTCGAGGGCGGACGGGCTTGTGCAGACAGTCGGAGCGATGGCGCAATCCGGCATGCATGCTACCGGTACTTCGTGCACCATCCCATCGCCGACCCCGACTTTATGGATTGACCCGGCATGGGTGCGAGACAAGTGCGCAGTGCGTGCAAGTATAAGCGCGGGCAGCGCTGCTCGGCCTTGGTGGAGTGGAACATTTCTACCTTACTTCTGCGCAGTCTGCAGCCAGCCAGACAGAGCAAGACGGGCTACCGGTAAGTAGGACTAAAAATGTGCAGGCAATTGCAGTTGGCTATCCGCCATGCTCACTACGTCCACTATGCCGTTCCACGAACGACGAACGTATGTCATTTGGGTGCAGGTCGACAAGCTTGACTTACCAATACGACGCGACTCACGTGCGGACATATTGAAGCTCATGCGTGTGCGGCTGGCTCGGCGCCGAGAGGATTTGGCGATCGGTGATGGTGCTGGACAATGTCGACACTGAGACTTTCTTTCCCACTCGGAAGCGACCGCGCGACGGTGCAGGCCGGGAGCCGCGTGCTAACTAGTTGTCTACGCTCCCCAATCCCTAAAGGCTCCGTCCCTACCAATTCACGTAGCAAAGATGCGGCCACTCGGCTCGTGGGCGGCTACAATAGGATTTATGAGGTGTTTGCCATCGGCAAGGGCAAGGCCGTGCAATTGCCATGTAAAAGGATACAGCGGGCGACGACGATTTAAGATGCAATCTTACTGGCTCATGCCCTTGAATGAGTTGCCCTTGAATGAGTTGCCCTTGCTCTGAAGGCGGCATATATCAGTCCGCTCTCGCACAAAGGCGTTGCTGACTACTCTGCAAGGCTTCCATACAAATAGCAACCAGCGTGAGAGCCTGCTCAATCGCGACACAGATGATTTGCGTAGAGACGAAAATGCCTTCGAATCAGCTGTGACGACTTGGCAAATGTGATGTGAGCGATGTTATGTGAGCGATGTTATGTGAGCGCGTACCAAATGAGTGGGTAAACTCTGCAGATCTGCTGGCACTGATGAGCGGTGTTACATTGCAAGGTATACTAGATAGAACACCACGCAATTATTATAGAAACTCTCGAGCTGCAGCTAACTCGACAGCTATCTACAGCGCATTCAATATGAGTCTCAATCTGTCGGAAGCATGTTCCTTTATCTCTAGCACAGCTAATACTAATGCGTGGGAGATGTATCTATTAGTGCGTTTTTGCATACGTGCATGGTTGGAATCGTCAGGGGTTATGGCGCATCAGTATCAACAAATCCTGCGTCTTATGGCGCGAGAAATTTCTACGGATTGTTTCGAGACCTGGGCACAATGTCAAGAGCTTTTTCTCTTCTTTGAGCCACTGCTGAAAGCCAGTCCTGACAATGATGATAATGCATAGGATTATTCTGCTTGATCGTATCAAGTGCCACGAGGCAGAACAGCTGTTCGGGGAAGTACTCGACGTCTTTGAGCAGACACTTGGACCTCAGCATAAGGATACGTTCGAACCGACATCGCTATCTCTTATTCCGTAAGCAGAGACAGATAAAAGATCTCGTAGTATCGCAGGCAAACAACACTGAAAATACGTTGGGCAATTGCCTCTGACGCTGGAATTTAAGCTGAGGTCACTTCGTTCACGCTTCTTTTTAACTGATATAAGGATATGCGAAATCAAGCCCTCTCTAGTGTAACAATATAGACAAATTGGTTAGATGCTTTTCGTGGCTGTCATGCAGCGAGTAGTAGATGCTGTAAACGAAATGCAGCGGCAAATGGCGAGCATCTAAATGTTGGTGTACACTAGCTGACACAAGTCGAAATGCAGTCTTCACGAAAGTAGTCTTTCAGCTCAACGCTCGAAGTCTTGATTCCTAGATTGTCGAATCTAAGACCACTGTGGATGGTGGCGGACTTGTAAAGCAGAGCCCTGTGATGATTATGCCAGCGCCGAACTCCGAGCTGTTTGCAATCTTAACCACCTGCTCTTTTCGAAATACCGACTACGTTCAAAGGTGCAAGTCGTGAAATCCTATTACACACGCTTTTCTGTTTCGCTGTATGCTAAGGGCTCATGCTGTCGAGACTGCACTTTGTTGCTCATTCTAGCAGCCCGTATGTTCGAACTGTTGTGTGTAGTCGATCACCAGAAAAGAGTGTCTATTTGCTACAATACATTACATCTGTCAGTCCTTCAAATTCCAGTATCATTAATACACGATGAATAAGTAATCTTACGGATGATCCTTCTGAAATCATACTTGTGTCGAATAGCTGCCTATAATGGACACTGCTTCTTCGGAACCACACCCGATTACAAGATAATGAGTGTCGAAGCCGACGTGGTCTGAGTTGTCCTTTTCAAAATTATTGAGCCCGTCAAGTATGCGAAAGATGTTCATTGTACGTGCCACTAGTTGCGACACATTGTAGTGTATTATCCTCGGCAATTCTGCACGTATGAAACGGATACATTGACGGTGATGAATTCATAGTAGCCGGAGTGTAGGGGCAAGTGCTCTGTGTTGCAGACGGGGAGACTATGCTTATGAAGTTGCCTGCGGTCATGATCCAGGTGTCAGATGCTTGTAGCTTGAAAATTCCGAGGGGAAAAGTGTTGACGCCGGCGACTGCACGGATCAGATTGATAGCCGCACCGGGACTCTTCACATGAAAGCCAGTGTAAGGGAGATTGGGGGTCACTACCTGCAGGCAAAACTCGGTCGAAGTCGGGATTGCTACTAGACCGGTCGCGGATGCTGCCTCTAAGGTTGATGAAGAAGTAGAGGCAGCGGGAGATATATCTGGTACCATGAATGACGAAGAGAACAACAGACTGGTTGCGCTGCTGCTGTCGATGTTAACACCTGCTGATTAAGACGAGATAGCTAAAGAAAAAATGCTAGAGGACGTTTCTGAGATGATGCTTGAGGAAGTGGGTCATATTGTACTGGATGTCGAGAAGCCGGCAGGATTACTGTATATTTTTTTGAGAGGCTTGCGAACGTGGCAAGACTAGAGCTTATGCTTTGGATAGTATTGTCGCCAACACGGAAAATGGCGCTTGTCGTAACAGCGCCGGGGCTGTGCTATTCGCAAGACAAAGAAGAAGCCATTGACTGAAAAGACGAATCGCTGCTTGATGTACTGAAAGATGGCATCAGTGAGAGCACGGATGATCTTATGGCGACAGAGCTCAGACTTATTACACTCGAAAAACCGCCATACGAGGTTGAAACGAGCGTAGCAGTGGAGCTGATTGCTATCGAGCTCGAAGCAATGGTACCTTCGGAAGTTGCTGTAGAAAGGCTGGATGCTGTCGGTAAAGAGCTCAACGAGCTAGCCACAGCCGAGCTAGACGAGATTGCTGATGAAATCGAAGACGATGGGTTCATAGGACCTGAGAACGAGGACCGAGAGGTCGAAGAAGGTCTGGCAGACGAAAAGGAAGCTTGAGTAGAGATTTGGCTTGAAGTTTCCGTTGAGGAAGTGCTAGAGTTGCCTTTCCCATAGCCTTTCTGACATGTATTCGCGGCGCAGTAGGCTATAAGCATCAATATTAGTGCCATGATGCTGAGACGTAAGCTTACCATCGGTCGAACCACAGTATGAGTACTGGCTGCAGCCTCAGATAGGACTATTAGATGTGAATGAAACTTAGCAAGGGTTTCATGTCACTCACAGTCACCCCATTTGCTCCACAGGCACGTTTTTCCTCCGAAAGAAGTGCCATATCGCGCACTCATCGTCACGAGAACAGTATTATTGACGCAGCGACTGGAATATTGATAGAAGCACACGACAGCTCAACGCGTAGGATGATCGACAAAGTCCTGCCATGGTCGCCGCGATGGCTCAACCCAGGAACGCTTCTGAAGGTAGTGAATAGCGTCATCTATGGCACGATATTCGAGCAAATAAAACGACAGCCATTAAATCCCACTGATCAACAATACCATCGGATGCTCAGACCTAGCTATGATCACCATGAAGGATATGGAAAGTGAACTTTTTCAACTGTTCGCGAGTAATGTTAACAATGAATTGGCCTTCGTCTCGCGCAAATAAAATTCGCGGAAGCTTACGACTTTGATGCTGGGATGTATTGATCAGGGTCCTTCTAGTCTTCTTCGGTCAGTATATTGGCAACGTCATCGCGCCTGTTCGTGAAGACCCATTCATGTCTGGAAGTCTTGACAGCTATTACCTGGTGGCCAGTGTTATAAGTATCGAGAACCGCGCAGAAGCTTACGGCTGTGATGATTGTTGGCCCTACTTCGACAACCTGGTGCGGGAATGTCGAGACGAGACGGTCGTCTGGTAAAGTAGAATATGCTTCGATGATCGGAAAAAATGCGACAAGGCGCCGCAGGTTTGAAGACGAGAAGAGGAGCATACTGTAAAAGACGCCGCGATTCGGACTAGTCTAGGCGATCCCATAGATATATCATGACGAGACTGTGGTATTTGCGACGGGGCGTGAAGGGTTGAAGTATGTAGGACGGTCAACCCGGAGATCGTGTCCACCAAAGACGAGGATATCGATGGCCTCTGTTAACCAACTGTGTGTCAATTTGGCTATGTAGGGTTGTGGGCTATGAGGTATACCAGCTCGAGATGAGAGAGGCAGTTTATGTTGAGATTGAGGCAGCTAGCTAGTAGCATACTTCCCTCGCACTCTCCAGCAGCAGCTTTCATTCCCGGTTAGACGTCGTGACGTTTGGCTCCTAGGGCCGATACGAAACGTCATAAGCAATTTCTTTCTAGTCAAATGATAGATGCACATTGTACATTACACAGCGAGCAATTATAGTCTTACTCAAAGTGGGAACATACTCGCAACCGATATACTGCTTACATTGTGCAATAAAGCTAATAACATTTTCTAGCTTAATCAACTGTACATAACAATGACCGACCAAACAAAGAGAAACCAGCTTCGAGCAGGAAAAAAACCCACGAGGCTTCCACGCGTCCGACAAGTATGTCTCCGCACTCGATCGCAACCAACCACGCTGTCACCCGCTCATCACGTAACGGTCGTCAGTCTTCACATGCAAACAATCATGAGCCACAGACTCGCGACTACCATTTGGACAACGCTTATCGAGACGCAAGTGGCAATCTGGCTATTCTTCCCGTGTATCTTCTTGCTGTTACCCCATCAGGCACAAGCTCTACATCTTAAGCTCGTGTTAGGATACTATATACTCGCGCTGGGTGTTCCTTATGCGTGGCTGGTCGTGAGACCGTGTGTACACTGGGCGTATCCTCGTATCATCCGCTTGGTGTGCGCTGTTCACCGCGATATCTTTCCCATTGTTAGTGAGCTGTGGCGTGGGGGACTGCAGCTGTACGACAATGTCTACGCGATGATCATAGCGCCGATTGCGCCGACGGTGGAACGGGGCATTGGGATTGCGACGTGGAGCGTAATATTTGTGCGAACGGTGTTGCATTCCAGGATCTTGTTCTGGGCGGTGTTTGTGGCGAGTGTTTTTGCTAGGTATTAGATTTGCGAGGGGTGTAGCGAGCGACCGGACTGGGTGCAGTCATAGCTGGATAAATCGGCATATGTACTTTAAATGCTTTGCGTGCTGGAATGTTGTGTTGCTACGTCAAATGCGCGCTTAGAGTAGGGAGTTTGCGATAGGGTATGCTTCTTGTATCTCGTTTTCCACGCGATGTACAGATGATTGTGTATTCAAGTAAGACCTCCCTCCTGCCCGGCCTGACTTTCGATATTTGTGTTAGGCGATGAGAACATGTCTTTCTAACAAGCCACAACATGTGGGTTTCGGCCGTCTGGAATGTGCAATCACACATTGTAAGTGATATGTGGAGGACCGCTGTAGTTCGACGGCGATTTGCTTTTCCCTCCGACTGAAGTGCACCTTTCGCGCGCTGTCCCGTTGGTGTTTCGTTCACCAAGCTGCCTACCTTCTATTGTGTGGATGATGGAGCAACGGAGATAGCGACTGCGCCTCAACAAAAGAGAGTCCCGACCTCGAAGCAAGCTTGATCGAAAAGGGTAGACTACAACTACCGCAAGCCTTTCACGCAAAGAATTCCGATGACCGCCCCGATGGCTCCAATTCCAGCTGCGAAGTATAGCTCCATTCCTTCCAGCTTCGACCTTTCATCTGCCCCGTCTTTTCCACCATGTGGGTTTTCGTGATCTGGACCACGTTGCTTGGATTGAAGTTCGCGAACGACGGCCCGGTGAGCGGCTTCTTTGGAGCTCGAGTTTTGATTAGAGTAAGCCATGGCTGTGGTACGATTTTGATTGATATGAGGTGTATTCTGGAAGATGAAGACCATTAAAGAATTGGTGTTGTTTTCACTAAAGTCTCGAGTCATGGTTGTGGCGATGAGGCGGTGAGAAAGAGTGGGGCTGGAAGATGCAACAGGCGTGGATCATTTTGATAGGCCTCTGAAAGTGCAGAAAACCTACCTTTGAGGGTCGGCTCAGTTAATAATACAAGTGAGGTGTTGTGGCGTGCCATGGATTTGTAGCCAGCTGGTGGCTGTTATGACGTACGGTTAAATGGCTCGATGAAAAGCACACAGCATCGCCTATATTACTTTCTAGCGAGCATCGCTATATCATGTAGACTTCCCGACTGCTACTTATGTTGCATTCAAAGTGCGCGAACCATGTTAGTATGATAAGCCTGCTCAAATGTACCGCGAACGGTACTACATTGTATCGTTCATGTAATGGTCCCGTCCTAATCTTGTAGAAAGCAAGTAGGCGGTATTGTATGAAACGGCTCAGAGTATTAAAGCTTTACTTTAACCAGTCTATTCGGGTACATATGTACGGGCGTTCCGCTTATCAATGTCGATGCCAAGACTGAAGCTATATTAGATTCTTACTTTGCAAAGATTGCTGAATTAGTTGAGCGTCTCGTAAGGTATTCCGCGCACAACATGCCCGCTTTTGTAGCATGTCGTAAGCAATTAATTAATTCGTCTTTCTGTCCTAGCTCCTAGACTCAACAAGATTCGCGATTACGGCCAGCTAGATTCGCGTTTACAGCCAGCGCTCTGATTTTTTTCGTTATCCATAGGGATCATCAGCACGCTGATTTTCGTGGCCAACGAGCTGTTGAGAGGACGCTGGGGGTTGTTTGCTGGTTGATGGTCGAGGCTACTAAGGTTATATTGTCCTTATCTTCTGTTGGAATTAACGCGTCCTTGTCCCTACGATTCTGTGCAAGTGTTCTGGCAAGGTGCTCTGGAAATACGTATCTCTTGGTTTCTCGGTATAAAGGCCCTGCTAAAGACTATTGTAAGGACTATTATAAAAGTATTAAGGTATTTTTTAAGGCAGGGTAGTAAGTCAGCTATTAGGCCTTAATTTAATTTTTTAGTGAAACAATTCCGTACAGTCTAGGTAGGTAGCAGTGTGACTTAGTAGGTTTATTACTTGTCTACTAAGCCATGCAAGCAGGGCAGATCTTAAGGAGTTTCAGAATGTATTTAGCAAAGACTATACCCATTATTTATTTTAGAACCAGACTAATATACACAATGACATAACGGAGAGAAGTATATGCTGTGTTACACAGGACTCTGTCGCTAAACGCGATTCGAAGAAGACAGACACTGCTTTAAGAGCGCGTGGCACGGCAGCAATGTACATCCCATCCCGCATGTGCGTGCATCGGCGCGGGAGGAGTGCGCGCGACGGGCCGGACAGCCCCACCACGGGTGTCGACATGCGGCCGATCCTAGAGTTGAATGCGCGCGACTCGGGGCGTGGCATTGCGCTCGGTCAGAGAAGCCTTCTACTTGAAGTACAATATAAGTACAAGGTGTTGCGCTGACCCAGTCGATTCCTCCTCTCGCTCTCCATACCGGTAGTCGCACCCCATGTTCTTCATCGCCAAGGACCTGTGCTTAGAAAATCACATAACAGTTATCGAAGCAAAGACGACATGCGGCGGATAAATGGCACTAGAAATGATTACTACGCAGCTACACCTCGTCACAAGGTCTAGGTATCGCGGTTGATTATCAGTAGTGTTATTTCACACGGAGTTAGAGGTCAGAGAGAAATGGCATGCGCGCATCGACATGTACTAAGTAGGAGACTTGGGTGATCTCAGGCGAGGCAGACGTGTAGGAAACTTGCAGGCCAACGAGGTATGCATGGTGATGGAAGGCAGGATAGCTTGTCTTGTGTAGAGAAGATACCTGGCCGAAGTACACACGCGGTGCTAGACTTGTGTTTGTGGAGAAGCACTACGTGCTCGGAGTGAGTGTGGAGGAGAAATGATTCATTTTTTTCTGGAGAGACGCACGGCTCTGTGCGGATTGTCAATAGGGCGTTGTTTGAACTCTGCGGTTTGTATACGCTGGCGTAAGTATATTCGCGTGCATTTTAAAGGTCCCGGACGGTATGGACGACTTGTTCAAAGTACGATCCACTCCATCCACAGAGTAAGAATTAGTTTGGCGGGACATGCTTGAATGTGCTAGTTGTGCGCAGTATGCAAGGTTATTGGTGGCGAGGTCTGGCTTGCTTCTCTATCTAGCATCCGTAGCCTGAGCCACTGATCTAAGGCGATGCGGTGTTGGTAAGGTGGCTTGTAAATGGCCCATCCATTTACTTATCTTTGCACTTTTCGCACATCTTCGGTTGGAGGGGTATGATTTCAGGGCGTCAGGTCTAGCAAAATCACACTACGACTTTTGGTGACGGAGGCTTAGATGTGGAGGTCGTGAGGAAAGTGTGAGTATCGTGTACGAGAATCAGGATGCGCGAGCGGATGTTCAAGGTTGGGAATTTGCAGGATGGGAAATGCATGTTGTGACTTTGGATGTCGGAAGTCGGAATTTGATGAAATGACCGCAGAGGAGGGAAGAATAAAAGATTTGGATAAGAAGAAGCGAAGGGTAAGTGAACGAAACTCAAGAGGTTAGAGACCTCGCTTCCCCAGATATGGAAAAAGCAATTTAGGCCAGGTCCAGTACGTAGGTACATGGGCTTAGGATGACAATGTTGGGAACTTGAGGAGGCGGGTAGGCGATAGTGGGTGGGGCACAACGGCGGGCGTGGGATGGCGAGTCAGTGAATTACGTCGTGCGATAAGCTTTGCCCCAGCCATTGGAAACGGGCGACAAGCACTCTTAGTCTTTTCGCCCGCAACGGGCAAGCTTGATGCAGCGATAGGCCGAGCGAGATGGGGTCGAGGCCATAAGCTGGTACTGATAAAATGGGTGTCGACGTCGACGGAGTTGCGGAGGTGCGGAGGTGCGGTGCTGCTGGGTGCATCGAGAACGAGCCTGGTGATAGCAGACATGCAGATAGGCACTGGTAAGAGCTGTGGCAGCAAGGCAGGGTGGTGGTGGTGTGCGCGCCAATCCCGGTGTGCGGAGAGGTGCTCCAAGGATGGGGAGTACCACAGTGCGGGCAATTGGGGACGCCCAGCAGCGGGCGGGCCTGGTGCGTGTCTTCCCGCCAGCACAGCGCAGGGGTGTTCCGTACCGTAGTGGATGATGTTGGGATGCTCGTCGCCGGCCAGCGGAAGCTCGATGGGGCGATGCATCAGTGTAAGTGAGTGTGCGACCTTGGTGGGTGTGGCAGTGGAGGGGAGGGGCAGCGGCATCAGGCACACGTGACATGCCTTCACGTGACATTCGTATCTCCTCACGTGACATGGACTCTACCTCACGTGACACAGATTCCCCATTCACGTGACCGGGCCCGACCGCGGGGCAAAAAACAACAACCCACACGGAGCACACTTCAGGCCCCGCCCATCGTCTGCCACCGCCGCCACTTGACCACGATCCATGCATCTCTTTGCCGGGACTCGCCTCTACGCGGGAAAAGATCACATCACTGGGCACACAGCTCGAGATAAGAGACTGCCGGTGGCGCGCCCGCCGTCTGCCTCTAGACTCTAGGGTCTGCGCCAGTTCGCGTCCTGTCTAGACCCTACGTGCCTACCTAGTACCTAGCTGCTAGGTATTATCGCGACAACCTCGACCCAGCCCGTTAGCCACACACATGGCCGCCCCAGTCGAGACTTATCTGACTTATCTCTGCCCGCGCTGATTGGCATCCGCTCGTGTGTCTTTTGTGCGACGCGCATGGCAGACGGATACCTACTAGGTACAGTGGCTTATGTTACATGTACCTAGGTCCTAGGCAGGTAGGTATATGAGCGACCTCTTCTCCGCTCTCCTGCTGCCCTCATCCCGGCTCGGCCCCAACCACCACCACCACACTGCCATGGCATCCGTCGACCACAAGGGCCCCGCCTACGATGGCTATGCATCCTCCTCCGACCCAGCCGAGGTGGGAGAGGCACAGCCCGTCAAGCGTCCTCGCTTCTCGCTGACCGTCGACCAAGAGCCCAGCAGTTTCGCTGCATCGCCAAATGCCTCAAACGCCGACTTCGATCCCATCCCGCCCTCCAAGCGGACATGGCATGCCGGCGCTTTTGTCGCCTACTGGATGGCCGACGCCTGGGCCGTCTCCAACTGGGAAGTCGGTATGGATTTTTTTTTTTTTTTTTTTTTGCTACTCCGATAGAATGCTGACATGTCACAGCGTCGTCCATGATCGCGACTGGATTGAGTTGGCGCATGGCCATTGGCGCTTGCGTTCTCGGAAACACCCTCATGGGTCTTGTCATCACCGCCAACGGACGCATCGGTGCCACTGTCAGTGCCGTGAAGCCCAGACATGCAACTGGCCATGCTAACCTCCCCACAGCTCCATGTTCCGTTTCCCATCCTCGCGCGTATGCCTTTTGGCTACTACTTCAGCTACTTTGTAGTCGTCTCCCGCTGCATCCTGGCTATTATCTGGCTTGGGTATGACATCTCTCCCCCCCGTCTGGCATCAACATCTAACATCCTGCAGAGTGCAAACTGTCACCGGCGGCCAGTGCATGGAAGTCCTCCTCACTGCAATCTGGCCCAGCTTTGCCAGAATCCCTAACCACGTGCCAGAAAGCCAAGGCTTGACCACCGGCGGCTTTGTGGCTTTCTTCTTGTACTTTTTGCTGCAGCTGCCTTTCCTCTGCATCCCGTACACCAAGATCCAGTACTTTTTCGGCTTCAAGTCCATCATCGCTCCGATCATCTTCCTGGCCGTCTTCGGATCTACCCTCAGCAAGGCGGGAGGCACCATCAGTCGCAGCACGGTCATCACCGAAGGCACCACCGTACATGGATCTGTGCTCGCCTGGGCCTTCTTCTCCAACCTCAACTCGGTGCTGGGAAACTATGCCACCCTCGGGCTCAACATTGCCGATTTCTCGCGTTATGCCCACAAGCCCAGCGCGCAGAACATTCAAGCCATCGTGATCCCGTGCATCTTTACCATTGTTGGTCTGCTTGGTATCTTTACTGCTGCCGCAGCCCAGACAGCCTACGGCAGGGTGATCTGGAATCCAATTGAAATCATCATGGACTGGCAGGCATCGGGCTCCCACGGTGGCCGGGCGGCTGCTGCATTTGGCGCCATTGGTCTGCTCATCGTTACGCTCGGTATCAACATTTCCGCAAACTCCATCAGTGCTGCCAACGATCTCGTGTCTTTTTGCCCAAAGTACATCAACATCCGCCGTGGTCAGATTCTCGCCGCCGTCATCGGCGCCTGGGCATGCGTTCCTGTAAGTGGATTTTCGGGTCTACATCCAGTTCTCTCGATGCTAATAAATGATTACAGTGGAAGATCCTGGAATCCGCTCAAAAGTTTCTGGCCTTTCTTGGTGGCTACACCATCTTCCTCGGCCCCATGACCGCCATTCTCATGACTGAGTAAGTTGTCCTAAAAAAATGGTAGCTACTCGCGACGCTGACATGACTTGTCGCACAGCTACTACATTTCCCGCCGCGGCAACGTTTCCGTCCCTGACATGTACAACTTCCACGGCATGTACCGCTACTCTGCTCGCTACGCCACCAATTGGCGCAGCGTCGTGGCGCTGATTATCGGCTTCGCGCCCCCACTCCCTGGCTTCATCAACAGCGTCTCGCTGAACACTATCCAGATCTCCAGCGGCGGGAAGCACATGTACGTATCTGATTCTGCGACTCTGTTCCTATCGCGCGACTGACTTGGTGAAATACAGCTTCGCAATTGGATACATGTACTCGTTCGTCGCATCCGGCGTGTTCTACTGGGCGCTCATGCGCTGGGCGCCGCATCACGAGAGCCGTCTCGATCACCCGAACACAGGCGAAGACATCATCGCCGCTGCGGACGAGAAGCAATTACAGTCCGGGAAGCGCAAGCCGCAGCGGGGGTTGAGGGATTTGCTGTGGAGGTCCAAGGGACGGAAGAGTAGTGTTTAGGCAGGCTGGATGTTGGAGGTGAAGGTTTTTGGCGTGGGAGAGGGGGGCCATGGACATGTATACCTAGATGGGTAGGCTGGGTTGTGGAACTGGGTTCGAGTAGCCTGAGAGCACCTGAGTTGCTACTACCTACCCATCCAAGACATGAGACGAGAGCATCCACGAACAAAGACCTTTACACCCATCCACCGACCCACACGCTTATCTTCTTAGTAGATATCAAAAGCCTTGGTTGTGATTACATAGGCTAGACTCGTGGACCACAGCGCCATCAGAAAACTTTTCTATGCAAGAGAGTTACCCCACGCACACGCACTGTGTAGCAGGGTATCTCGCAGCATCTATACTCGCAGAGTCAGAGTAAGAATATAATGTAGTGTAGTGGTAGGACAGGGTATTCAACCGCTCTTCCCGAATCGGCATAGCGTATCAACGCAGCTACCACCACCACCATCACCACTCCTCCCATCTCTCTCCTCCACACACGCCACACCAGCCCCGATCAAACATTCGGAAAATCAACCATATCTTGGCACATATTTCCCCCCTGCCCCCGCCCACTCCTTGCGTACGCTACCAGAGTGCGTCGTCGGTACACCGTACCTCGCACAGCATTTTCTCTGTCTCTGCAACATGTGCAGTGCGCGCATTCCGGCGGCGCGCGTGGAATGCCAATGCCGATGCCGATGCCGCGGGGCGCGTTGTTGATGGACGGGGGAAGCGCGGAGGAGAGGTGTATTGCTAGGGGCTTATGTGCCCTGGTTTCTTCGATCGGATTAGGGGGTTACGAACGGGCATCTTTGCCGGTATCTTTCTTTCTTTCTTTCACTCACTGACTTACTGCTGCAACACGAGACGAGACGAGACGAGACGGGATTTAGAAAAAGCGGGAGATTCATCACTTGGCCAGCGATGGCTTTTTCACGGGATGGCGAGAGACGGGTGGGAGGCACGTATGCTGCTATTCTACTGCGCTGTTTGCTCTGTGCGGGCGGGGCGGGTGCGTCGCCGCTGCGAGGATACGGGGTTGATGCACAGGAGAAATGGGTGGCGAGGGCGGTTGCTGCTGTAAGTCCAGGTGCGAGCACTTGTCCCTTTTGCTTCTCCTTTTTTTTCTAGTCACTGTCTCGGTCCACGATTGGACGCGTGGCTCGCACAACCGGCGATATATGCCTCAGCAGAGCCTGAAAGAAAAAAAAAAACAAAAAAACAAGACGCTTTCTTCATTTCTACTCTACGCTGACCATCCACCGCTATAGCCGCCGGATAACGCGTCGGTGCCGGGATTCACGTACGCAGGATGCTACGCCGACAGCGTGACCACAAGTCTTCTCGGCCTTGCGCCGTCCACGCAGTACCTGCTCACGGGGCAGTCGTACACTTCCGCCACGGCCATGACGTGGGCGGCGTGTACTTCCTACTGCAGCGCATTCCAGTATGCGGGCATCAGCGGCGGGACGACGTGTCGCTGCGGGAACGCGTTTGCGTTTGTGCCGACGCTGGCGCTGGACGGCGTGTGTGCGGCGCCGTGTACGGGGAATGCGCTGCAGTCATGCGGTGCGGTGGGGAGGGCAACTGTCTTTCGGAACTCGAATTATGGGGTCGTGAGTTCGGTGCGGTCCGGGGTTGGGCAGTCGATGGGGGTGGTGCTGGGGTCTTCGAGTCTGGTGGCCGGGGCGACGTCGTCGGTTAAGGCGTCTTCTGCAGCTTTGCTTCCGGTGTCTTCAGCGGCTTTGCTCCCGGTGTCTTCAGCGGCTTTGAACTCCCTGGCAACAGCAGCATCGATTCCCCAGTCACCAGCCTCGATCCCACAGTCATCTGCAGTCCTGACGCCCCAGTCAGCACTGCCATCCTCGATCTTGTCCCAGGCATCTTCAGCCCTCACTGCTCAGAACCCCACCAGCCTGGTCGCTTCAATCCAAACTTCCACCATTAAAGCGTCAAGTCTTGCGCAGACTTCCGCAGCTGCACAGGGCCTGATCAACCCCCTTGCACCTGTACTAAACCTGCTTGCGCCAAATGTCGTCGCTACTCCAGCAATTCCAACTTCATCTGCAGCACAATCCCTGCTGGCTGCAGTCTCCCCTCTGATTCCCACGTCAGCAGCACAGCTTTCTTCACTGCCTTCGAGTGCTGCACAGGTATCCTCTCTCGTACCGTCAGCCTCCGCGACTGCACCTTCGTCAGTCGCCTCAGCATCTTCAACGGCACAAGGACTACTCTCGCCTCTTTCTCCCTTGCTTGCACCGCTGTTGAATCCGGTGGGACCGGTCCTGACACCCTTGGCGCCTGTCGTCGCTCCCTTGGCATCCATCGTCAACTCACTGACATCTGCTCTCCCCGTCCCAAGCCCCGTGCTCGCTCCACTGGAGCCACTGGTATCTCCTGCTACTTCTCTCTTGGCGCTCCCTTCTTCAGTTCTGGCTACCAGCTCATCGTCTGCAAGCTCTGCCTCGTCAGTCGCCGGGGTCGCGCCTCTCCTGCCCTTGCCAGCGTTGTCCTTGCCAGCGTTGAATCAAGGTCTGCCAGTATTAAACCAGGGACTGCCAGCTCTGGTCCAGGCGTTGTCTTCCGCAGTGCCATCTCCAGCTGCCTCCGCCATCCAACCCGTGCTTAACCCAATCGCGTCGCTCCCGGCTGCGCTTGCGCCAGTGTTGGAACCGGTCGCGTCTGCCATCATCCTTCCAAGCGCGATTGTCCCTGCGGTCGCCCCCCTGCTCCCGTCTGAACTGGGCTCAGCGCTCGCAGCCGGTACCGTCTTGCCGTTACCACAGACGTCTGCTTTGCCGGCCTTATTGCCGCCGCTTGGCCTGCAACCAGCAGTGGATATCTTGCCTTCGTTGGCGTTGCCGGCTCTGGCGTTGCCGTCGCTGCCATTGCCCTCGATCGAGCTGCCGCAAGTAGCCTTGCCATCTCTGGCGGCATTGCCTTCCTTGGACTTGCCGTCAATAGCATTGCCTTCCTTAGACTTGCCGTCGATAGCATTACCATCCTTGGCAGTGCCGCCGAATTTACCGTCGCTGGAATCACCGTTAGCAGCGCTCCCGCTGGAGATACCCTCCCTAGCGTTGCCAGCTTCAAATTTGCCTTTGATAGACTCGCCGTTGGCAGCTTTGCCTTCTCTGGCGCTACCTCAGCCAGCATTACCAACGCTCGGTGACCTACCAATCCTCTCAGACATCCTCCCGTTGCCTTCGCTGGACCTTCCCGTGGCAGTACCAACTGCACCGACCATTCTCGCACCTCCCACCTTCCCAGCCTTAGGCTTGCCACAAGCGCTTCCAAATTTTCCACCGGTGTTGGGCGGCGGTCTCGTTCCTGCTGCGATAACACCCACCGCGTCGACGGTCCCCGCCGCCCTGACATCCGCCCCAGCAGACCTGGGCTACCCAATCCAGTCGGGTACGCTGTTTGACAAGGGCTTTACGTACACATTCTTCGCCTCTGGAGACGTGCAGATCAACGGCTTTGTGCTGTCGCCTGCAGCGGGCATACTGTTCGGGTTCCTTGAGGATGGAACGCGCATTGGCATCGACAGCATAGGAGTCTACATTGGCCTGTACCAGCGCATCTTGTTTCCAGCCGAGTTTGCAGAGATTGTCAAGAAGTTCTACCTACCTCCGCCCCAGATTTTCCGCTGATTTTTTCTTTTCTTATCTTTTTCCTTTTTTTCTCTCTTTTTTTTACACGCACACGTACGCAGGAGCAATGGATTATGAGGTACATGATTTTCGATAAATTGACACGTTGAAACGGGACTTATGAAAACGGATCTACCACGATACGCATGTTACGAAGTTGAATGTTAAAAAGCAGTGTTATCCTTTCCTCATATATCGGTGCACGTATTTGTCTTTGTATGCGAGTATAACTATAGTGATCGTACTAGCTAGTCAGATAGAGAACAACATCTACTACCAAGATCACGCGACGGAGCTGTCACTTGGACCTTTGCATTTCCACAGCATCGTATAGGTATCGAAAAGCACTATTCCTATAGAACCGTCTCTGCGTACATGTATTGATGCGATTAGTCATCGTGATAGCAACAACGCACTTGCGAGCCCACGATTCTGCTGTAATCCAACATAACATATGCTACGTGAAATGGTTCTGCTGCTCTGCTCACGCCTGGGCTCGATCATGGCGTAATGCTCATTGCTGCTAGACTTCCTGGTCACAAGGCGTTCGGCGGCTGAGATGGAAATCGAGTGTTAGCAAGTCATCGCAGTACCGGTACCGAGAAGCGTCATCAGTGCAGCGCAGAGAAATGGAAGCGTGCCCTGACGATACAATCGACTAGAGATCTCTGATCTATGCTTGCGACCGGAACCCTACCGTCAGCGCGCCTTTGTCTATTGGTCGCACGGCCGTTCAGCAATATCTGTGCTTGGATTGGTTGTTGTTCTGTAGAATGGGAGATTTACGAGAAGAACCATCAATTAGTGTCGAGGCCCAGGTCCATCTAAAGCGGGATCCTGCCTCCTTGGGTACACGAGGGATTCAGGCGCAAGCATGAGGAAGTAGGGACGCGCTGCAGGTAAGTCATGCATCTAGGACTTGGCTAGACGGAGGATAAATCATAAGATTGAGCGGTTTGGATGTGACTCGAGCGTGATGAAACGGGTTCACGCCTTTATTTCAGCGCGCTCTACTTGAGTCAAGTTTTTGCCGACTAGCAAATCGGACGCAGACAAGTCCGGGAGCGCTTCTATGCATTAGAGATACTTACTTGATCGTTCATGCTGCAGCCAGTGGGTGTCCAGCTCCCTTGGAAGGACGCAGACCGCCATCGAGCGCTGTTACCGCATGTCCGAACTGGATCCGCAGAGAGGGATCTTTTGGGTAGATGCCAATAGCTCTTTGCAGCTGGAGCGGGGCTATCGAAAGATTGCAGAGTATACACAATTGTGCGAGCATGAGGATACGTACGCAGACATAGCGCAGCTGATTCATGACTGGCTGTTCGACGAAGGAAACAGGAATAGGCTAGTTGTAATTGATAATGCTAATGATATGGCTGTCTTTGCGCCTATGACAAGCGGTATCGAGTCAATCTCGCACCCGAGCAGCGCATTCCAACGTCGACCGTCAAGCATTTTACTTCGCAGCCATGGTTCCATCCTACTTATTAGCAGGTGGCCAATTGAAGCACAGGCGATCACGAACGAGGATGACATTGTGGGCATGAGCGTGGCCCAGAAGACTTTGCGGAGCTAGCGAAGACGTTAGACTACTCACCTCTTGCTTTGACACAGGCTGCTGCCAATATTCGCTCGCAGGCATCGATATATACCGTGCGATATTACCTCGAGGACCATCGACTCGGGAATGCGGATAAGTGTGTTCTCCACGACGAGGTAGTCAATCATCGGAAGAAGCGTTTAAAGATCCTATCAAGAAGGTATGGCAACTCTGTTTCGAGCACATTTTCAAGACGAGACGTTCGGCACCCGACTTGCTATCACTCATCAGCTGTTTCGATCCTTATGAGATCCCCGAGTGTTTACTTTATACCTCAGCATACTTGGAGGCAGATATCGAGGATAAGAGTCTTAGTCCTGCAACTTTAGATCGTGAGGTGCATAGCTGCGAAGATGTGTGCTTTAAATCTAGTAGCCCGCTGGACTTAGCATCCACACCCCTCTGTCGAAATACTCCCGATGAAGATAATCCCTTTTTGCAAGCCAGTCAGTCAGTTTGACCATGGAAAAACTATTTCTACACGCAAGATTCGTCTTGTAAGAACCGCCATACACTACTGTTTCGTGGTGCCTGGTATGCTTTCCAAGTCGTAAAATACCTGTTGGTGGACGAATTTATCTCTACAGCCACGAAGATATCTTCTGCATCGTCAGGTACTGAGTGTGCATCAAAGAGTTCTTGGGCCTGTTCACGCTAACACAGCTACGGCCATGCATGATCTGGCAGGCACCTACTTTGCGCAAGATCAATCAATGGATACAGAAGACCTCCAATTACATGTTGTCAAGCTGATGAGAAGTATATATAGTGAGGAGCATAAAAGGACTTTAACCAGCATATATGCTCTAACGTCAGTATCTGTCGCGCGACTGGAATAAACAAAAGTATGAGAACTTAAGGAGCGTGTGTCGCATATTAGTAGGCGGGTTTTGGGAGAGCAGCATCCTGCCACGCTCGCAGGTCTGCACAGCCTAGCATTATCATACCACCACTTAGGCCGGTGCCTAGAAGCGGAGGAACTTAAGCAAGAAGTGGCGTGAAGGATTAAAAGCTCTCTCGGTGCGAAACACCTCACCTACTTATCAAGCATGTACAGTCTGGCGTGCATGCTGAAGAAGAGACGCGATCTCGACAATGCTATAACCCTGATGGAGGAAGTTGTTACAGCTAGAGAAGAGTGTTTGGCGTAGGGCATTCTGAGCACATTTAGTCGAAGGAGATATTGCAGAAGTGGCGGTTCGAGTGGATTATGCCTTCCTTGTGCTGATGTGTGTGGTCGAGAACATGCTTGCCTTTCATCGCGCCTACACGGTTGTAGATTGGACAGGATCGCAAGGATAGGTCGAAGACTACACGTTAACGATCATGCTTGTTTCGCGGAACTTTCTGGGAGCTATACCAATGTACATTCTAGCCATGAGGAAGGGGCAGCGATTATGTCAGTAAACACCACCCCCGTAGCTGGATACTCGGTATCGTAGGCAATGGATGCTTTAGGGGCGATGTCATTGTAACAAGAGCGTGATTATACAATTGACTATGCCCATGAAAAATGCTCGGTATGTAAATACACATCTCCTGGTCTCGCGCCCTTCAATATCTCCAAATTTTGATCGGCAACGGCATTGCGCACATCGTTCTGCATCGTTAGTGGTCCGCAGACAAATACTGCGAGGTTTTTCCGCGCGACCGCTGCGTGGTCGGCCTCTTCTTGTATAAGTGAGGACAGACGGGGTCGACCCTTGTACTCTGTAGCCTGCACAAGCGCCTTCACACCTTTCTCTGCGTGCGCAGCGTCGTCTTGTAAGGATTCTGATCTTGACGCACTTATGCCGGCGGGCGATTGCGGCAACGGGTCAGCGGTTTCTGCTGCTTCTTCTGTTAAGAATACCTGAACGTTGACGGATGAACGAGATGCAGACCCACACCGTTCAATCAAGGCGTCGACTGTGCGCTCGAACCAGATGCGACTGCTCATGTCCCGGGTGGCGAGAATGACGCGCAATGAGCCGTGAGCTGGATGACCAACGTCTCTCTTAGCAGTAGCATGCACCGCTTCCTCCTCATCGCATGGGCGTCCTTGCTTCGTGATGAAATCCTCAATGAAGGGCAAACACCAGCCGGCACCTGAACCTCCGGTAATCACAAGCTGGTGCTGTGCGGAGTGTAGTCGTGAAAGCTGCACGCCTCCGTATGGGCCATCGACAAGGACAAGAACGGCAATTCCAGGGTGATCGAGGGCGTGCTGATGCAATGCCTTTGTGAACCCGCGCTGACAGCGAATGTAGAAGACCAATTCAGCCTGGCCCTTTTCATTCTCTGTGGGCGACGAGCAGATAGTAAAAGGATGCGCAGAGATGGCATGGAGTATGCCAAAGCTGGCGAAACGCAGGAAACAATGCTGACCGGGGGTCCAGTGAAGGTTCGCCAGGAAGCCAGGGAAAGAGCCAGCATGGAACGTAGATGGCAGCTGTCGCGACGAAGTAATGCCAGCTGGTCAAAGTATAGTCGCAGTGCCAGAAGAAGGTGATCATGAAGACGACGACACATGCAAAGTGCGATCTCTTGAAGAATTCGTAGCCGAAGTGACTGTAATAAGATAAGTTTATGTTTTAGGCTCTGGGTTCTAGTATACATACCGGATAGTAGAATGTGACATGAACGTCAGCCATGCTTGGCATATGATAGCGACAATACCCGTCCAGTAGAAGAGTAGGCTTTCTAAAAAGTGCATCTCCATGTCATGCCAATGCACGTGATACACAATGAATGGGAACGTATGAAGAAGGGCCAAAATGAAGAAGGTGTAGGAGATCCATCGGTGGAAGACTTGGAGCCTTTCGTGCGATACGCCTGTCAACAAAGTGATCCAGTTGGCCTTGCTTGCTGTGGCACTA
Source organism: Coniothyrium glycines (assembly GCA_025742365.1). Lineage (NCBI taxonomy): Eukaryota > Fungi > Ascomycota > Dothideomycetes > Pleosporales > Coniothyriaceae > Coniothyrium > Coniothyrium glycines. The sequence goes on along the minus strand of JAMXIJ010000051.1, from coordinate 66,493 downwards.
CCAGAAGTTAGCGTTGTGTGGTTTTGAAAACCTTCTTAGCATACAAGATAAATGGCATACAACCCAGAGCTAGCCAGCCGGACCGTGTTGCAAGGGGTGGTGATCCTCCAAACATTTCATCAACCCAGTAATATGGCTTGGGTGCAAGATCCATGCCTTTGCAAAATGTCAGCCAGCCTGCTCCGGAATGGTTCTTACTTTGAGAATATTTTCACATCTTTGTTGAAGCCATCTAGTTTAGTACGGAAGACATACTGAAGAAGAAGATGATGCTAATCGCTTCCAGCAGAAGAACACCTACAGGTGCACTGTTCCACTGCAGACGAGAAACATGGAAGCCACGATAAGACAAGTATCGTATCATGGCTAATGGCTTGGAGATTGTTTTTGATCGGTGCGCATTGCGTCGTCTGAGTAGGAGTGTGGAACAAGCATGACCGATGATGAATACACCGGTAGTGCACATGAAGAAGGCAACAGTTGGTAGTGCGAAAACATAGTCAGCAATGTACCTGCAGTCAAAACGTAAGTGATTATCATTAGAAAGTAAGATTATGGAAATGCGGACCAGAAATGCCATCTTTGCTTGTAGTAATCGCACTCTTCAATAGTAAAATCGCCGCATTCGAACATGCGCATCCCTGTCAGGGCAAGTGGATAGGTAAGCCATGCTGCATCCATCTTGCAGTTTGGGTGATTTGCAGTTCCTGAGCGTTACAATTAAAAGGTACGGATCGGAGACCCTTGGATCGTGCAAATGCGCAGCCGGTGTATTTCACAAAAAGGGAGCAAGGACGACAAAGGTCAATAAGGACATGTGAGATGATGGCTGACATACATTCCGTCGGAGTGCGTCAAATCGAGTCTTATGCCAGATGCACGTTCTTACCATATCCTCGGGAGGGAGCGCTAAAATGTGCTCAAACGTGAGGCAGGCTTGTTTCTTACGCGAGAAGCTTGCAGATGCTTAGCTGATGGCATTGCGGGACTGTTGAATCGGCAAAAGTTCTGTCCAATCTTGGTGCACGAATGTCCAATTGGGTTTCGCGATCGTCTCATGAACGCCGTGTCATTGGCTGGATGAGCTGGAGAGCGCGCATGTTTGAGCAAGTTCTTGCAACAAGAACTCAGATGAGTTAGGACTCTAGGAGGTCATAAGCGACGGTTTGTTCTTACGGTGCCCAGTAGATGTAGCAGAAGCTTATCTACCTTGGGTAGATGCATCTGCCAGATTGCTTCAATCAATCATCCATCAACCTGAACCGTTTCCTCTCCTTATCGTGCAATTCTCATCAGGTCGTCTTTCGGCCGACTGTCCCAAAAGCTGATCATCACACAACATCTGCCACGATGGACATGGGTGGGATGACCATGTCAAGCTCGGATGCACCAGCAAGCACAATGTCGGGGATGGCCATGGCTAGCTCTACCGGCACCATGGACATGGCTTCCAGCACCAACATGATGGGGATGAACGACATGGCGATGACCTTCTTCACGTCGACGACAACGCCGTTGTTCTCCACGGCCTGGACACCCAAATCGACGGGACAATATGCAGGTACTTGCATATTCCTCATTGGTCTTGCAGCAATTTCCCGATCACTGCTGGCTTTGCGCCTCAACCTCTTCCGGCTGGTAGGAACGTCGAGGCCTCTTAGAAAGCAAGACAAAATGTCACGCCCCTCGGTGGTTCCACAGCCGGGTCATCGCGCGTGGCGAGCCAAAGAGGCGGTATGGCTCGCATCAATGGATGTGCTGCTTAGTGGTCTAGCCTACTTACTGTGCGTTATATATATGTATCTCTAATGATGTTCCATACTGACAAGGCACAGGATGATAGCAGTCATGACGATGAATGTGGGGTACTTCTTGTCGGTTCTCGGAGGCACATTCATAGGGAGCCTCGTTTTCGGGCACTTCCTGGCACAAACGCCGATGACTTGATAGGTGTTCTTTGATAGATACTGAATGAATGAGCAACAGATGTATGAATCATTCACAAGCCGGATTGTGCTCTAGTGTGGTACGGACATGCTGGCGGCGACGACCATGCCACTCGGACTGGCCCTTCGTCGCACATGCGAAATCGTATTCGTACTGTGTAGCAGACAAATCACGTTAAATCAGGTTTAATAGTGGAGGAACAGCCTGAGAGACAGAGTGGCACTAGCTGCTCCAGGCACTAACGCCCAATGTGGCAAGGCGCAGAATGTCGGCCAAGTGGGCAGAGGCCGCGTCCTTGTCTTGCGTCTAACACTGCAAGAAACATGCACTTCCTCTACATCTCACTCACTATGATCTCAATGCATAAACTCGCGCTATATCGATGCGATAGATGGCCCTTCATAGACATATAATCGCTATAGTTCGAGAATGCCCTTACCCCTGAAATAACGCATTGCCGTGAGCAGCGTCCGCCGCGTCTCCTATTAAATGTAGCCTGCTGCCATTTGATCACACTGCAGCCCACTTACCCAACGGGATGCGTCAACATAGAAGACGACAATGCTGATCACATTGCCACACGTAAGTAACTCGGCATATTATACCGATTTCTTGCATTTAAGGTCGCAGCCTGTTGCGTGTGCTCAGCCTAGCCCTATCCCTCGCTTTAACCGCTCACAGCAAACACTGAACCGCCTGCAATCAACACAGTTAATGCGGTGATTTAACTGCTGAGTCTAAGCTCATGAACTCACCACATCAAGAGGGCTTCTTCTCGTGACGCCTGTCTTAAGGTTGCATACAAGATGCACAATCTTACCTGCTTGCCGCGCCTCAGTTCACGAATTTGTTTGCAGCAAGGTTCAGCAGCCTTCGTTTTCCGTCTATAGGATGTATACTTTCAAGACAAGCCCCCAAGCACGTAGTATTCGTGTAATAAAGGAAGACGACACGAGTAGAGGAAAAGACTTGCTTCTTTGATTCAAATAGGTATGTACTAGGAAATAAAGGATTACACAAACAATACTCGAGAATCAAACGCACCTACCCATAATACTTCTCCAACCATTCTCTTAGGTCCCCAATGGTAGGATAATCCAGAAACAGGCTGCCATTCACCTTTACATTGAGTTCATGCTGGAACTTCTCCGCCAACACCAACGACATCAAACTGTCAATCCCCAAATTGCCAAAATCTGCGTCATCCGTGAGTTCGGACAGTTCTATTGCAGTCTCCTTCGAGATCAGCACGAGTGCTTTCTCGGTAATGCCGCTGCTCTTCGTAGAAGGTGCAGCCACAACGTCGACACTCGACGTAGAACTTCGGGACGAAGCGGCCAAGGAAGGAGTCTCAGGCGTGGTTGTCCCTGAAGACGACGATTGATCCTCTTCCTTCCAAACGACACTCACCACCTTTGCGTCTTTCTCCGATTGGCCTTGAAGCGCATGTGACTGAGCCGAGCTAGTAACCTTCGGCTCACGTGTCTTCTGTGCGTGCTGCACGGGCGATGGCAAAGATTGCTTCGCAGCTGAAGTCGCCTTCGCTGGATGCGATCCTGCCTTCCCTGCCTCGGGTGCGGTGAAAAATCGGTTGAGCAGGATGCGAGGAAATCGACGGAAATGTATGCCGCCGACCATTCCCACCACAGAGTTGTCTTCCGCCTTCAGAATGTACACATCACCCAAGTACACTGAGGCGTCTTCCTTGGTCGGTATCATTTTGACATATGACCGGAATTTCGCTCCCGGCAAGAGTGGCTCGGCGAATCTCATCGATTGCCATCCAGAAGTTACGCAGTAATTGTTCTGAGTATCAATCGAGTCGGAACAGTTCATGATGAAACCTGCCAGGTGGGCTACACTATCGATGAAGTATGGCGGTACAGTGTATGTGCCACTGCCTACCTTCGTGCTAAGCTGCACGTCGGCAAATGCTTCCAAATCGTGCATGACAACTGATTGCATTCCCCGATATTTGTCCGCGTAATCGACAAGGTTTCGTGCAAAGAGCGTATAAGCCATGTTACGAGACAATCGATTGGCCTGTCCCTTGACGGCTAGCTGCTCGAGTGTTTCGATCCGATGTTGAATCAGATGTGACATAGGACTCCATGCTGACAGCCACTGTTGAGCATTGCCAATAACAATGTTTGCGGTGGCAAATGGCTCTGAACAACTTCCATCTACCTCGACATTCTGCCACGTCAGATCCAAAACACCGGAGCGAATGTCATTCGTGCTAGCGGTGACTTGGATGGATTGCGGCACATCCATGGAATGCTTCTTGGCGATCAGTGCCTTGGTCACTTCAAGATTCGTCATGTCCATGTCAGGTCGCTTGGCGCTTGGATTGAACTTGCGATAAAGGTACTCGCCAAGCGTGAACGCGATATCCGCATGAATGGACTAGAAAAGCGTCAGATTCTTTCCGTAAATTGTGCAATTGCCGGAAATATTGATCGATACTTACGGAAGTCACCACACCACAATCGTTCATTCTATGACCATGAGCCGCATCAAGGAAGTCTTTCTGCATCAAGTCTGATTGCATCACGACAGTACCTTGATTGTCTTCGACATTGACTGCGATGATGTTCTGCACCAGCGAACTAAGCGACTCATACTGCTTCGCGCTACTCGGGTTGGGCTCAGCGGCTTCGAGCTTCTGTTGATAAAATGTGTTTCCTTTGGTCAGACACCAATCACCATTATACTGCAGCCAGTATTTCTTCTCATCCCAAGCGTATGTGGGAAGGTCAACAAGTCGTACTGCGCTTACGAATGGTGCATGGAACTCGTTCCAATTGATATCAACGCCAGCAAGATGAAGAGCCGCAGCACTCTCTGAAATAGTCTTCCAATTACTATCTCCCCTTCGCAGAGAGGGCACTGCGAGTTTTGTTGATGGCAACGTTGACTTGATGAAGCCAACGCACACCGGATGCGGGCCGATCTCGATCCAGATGGTATCGTCGCTTATCGTAGATACTTCCGAAGCATTGCTCATCGCAGAGACGAAGTCCACCGCTTCACGGGTAGCGGTGCGCACATAGTTTGCGTTCAACGTCCGCCCATCGAAAACGACCTTGCCGAGCAAGGGTGAGATGACGGGCAATTTGGGCTCGTGGAAGATGACACCGCTCTTGCTGACTGCTTCGAAATCGTCCAAAATGGGATCGGTCTGCGCGGAATGGAAAGCGAAAGCAACGTTCAGCTTGATACAGCGAAGACCAGCTGCTTCAAGATCGACTGCAATATCATCCATCTCTGCTTTGGTACCACTAAGGACCGTATCGCCAGGGCCGTTGATGCAAGCCACAGTATACGGCTTGCCGTTCGAGGAAGCATTTACAGACGCGACAGAAGCTCGCACAGCCATCATGCAATGACTGCCTACTTCACACGACTTCTGCAGCATCAATGCCCTAGAACCGACCATGAAGATGGCATCGTTGGCACTAATCACACCCGCAACATGCATTGCTGCATATTCGCCCAAAGAATGTCCGACGACTACATTCGGCGTTACACCCAATGACGCCCAGTAGTGTGCCAGGGCAATCTCAAGACATACGAGTGCGAGCTGGGTCACAACAGGCACGTGCTGGTGATCCTGAGGATGAGAACCATCGAGAGCAGGAATGAAGGACGGGAAGCCTTGGGCCTGCGCTATCCTGTCAAGGTACTGGATGTGCTCTCGGAATACAGGCGCATCTCGATACAGTTCCAAGTTCATCGATTGGTACGACGCGCCTTGGCCAGTGAAAGCGAAAGCGACCGAAGGCGAATTCGTCTTGTTGATTGGTTTCAAAGCATCTACCTTTCCTTGTTGCGCAGCTAACTGCTTCGTGACCGACTTGAGCTCTGTGACGGAGATGGCCACACGATATTGGTGGTGGTATCTTCGTGCAGTCGTGGTGTACGCAAGGTCGGGCAGGGTGATGTCTCCTTCGTTTCTGTCAAGGTAGGCTATCATTCGCTCAATGTTGCCGCGAAGGGAAACTTTTGTTTTTGCGGAGATCGTCACAACATGGTTTCCACGCGTCTCTTTTTCTCGGAACAACATTGGGCGGGGAGCTTCCTCCAGAACCATCATCGTGTTGCCACCCGCTGCTCCGAAATTGTTGACGGCTGCGATTCTCTTCTTTGGTGTCGTAGACCATGGGGTATTCGACATCGGTATGACCACATTTCGCTGCTCTAGATCCTTTGGCAGTCGTGGGTTTATCTCTGCCTTGATGCCGATGTGTCGTGGGATGGCGTTCTTCTGGAGCATCATGAGCACTTTGATGAGCGCAGTCGTGCCCGCAACAGACTCGCCGTGGCCGACGTTCGACTTTACGCTGCCGATATGCAGTGTTTGATCCGCCCGACGCGTGGGCGAAGTGATCGGTGCATAAACGTCGAGAACACCCTTCATCTCCTCGAAATCGCCAGCTTGAGTACCGGTACCATGGAGCTCGATGTAAGACACGTCCAGGGGATCGACACCTGCCTGTCTGAGCACCTGCCGTGACAAATACGCCTGATGTCCTGCATGTGGGTGAGTGATCGAGACAGCCTCTGCGGAGTGATTTGTGCCTGCAGCAAGAATCACACCCAGGACATTATCGTTGTCCGCTTGCGCATCTTCAAGCCTTTTGATGACCAGTGAGCCCACCCCATCTGCGCGGCAGTAGCCATCCGCTCCAGCATCCCAAGTCTTGCAAGCGTTATGGCCCTTGGTGAGAAAATGGCCTTTGCAGAGACCTGCGAAACCGTCAGGATTTGTGAGAATGTTGACACCGCCTGCGACGGCCATATCAATGTCGCCACTCCATAATGCTTGACAAGCCACCTTGACGCGGTTAGTATGGTTCGGAACAGACTCAGCATCTCCTAAGGCTTACTTCAATGGCTGCGAGCCCGGAAGAGCAAGCAGTGTCAATACTGTAGCTGGGTCCGGCAAATTTGAAGAAATAGTTGATCCGACCAGGCCCAAACGCACGACACCCGCCAGGGATGTAGTATGTCCCGACTTCTTGTCCTTGGTTGACTTCACGGTAGTCATCAGCTGCCTGTCCGTAGTAAGTTCCTATGCGCTCGAGCTTGGTAGAAAGAGTACGGTTGCCCACGAAGCCCGCCTTTTCTAATGCTTCGTACGCAGTGACCAGGGCTAGGCGCATCTGTGGGTCGATGACGGCAGCTTCTCGAGGCGACATATTGAAGAAACTAGGGTCGAAAAGACCGGGCTCATCGATAAAGCAGCCATATTGTGTCATTGTCTTGTTTAGATCTCTGCCTTCCGGATCATAATGGGTGTCAATGTCAAATCGATCCGACGGTATGCGCCGGGAGACATCGAGACCAGCTTCAAGAAGCTCCCAAAACTTCTCCGTATCCGTTGCTCCACCCGGCAACCTGCATGACATGCCGACGATAGCAAGCTTTGCTTGAGACGTGCCTCGTGGCTGATTGTTTGACAGATCGACTTCAGCAAGCTTTGATACGTAGTTCTCGACTGTCACAGAGGCGTCATCGATGACTCCTCGGATCGCAGTTCGGAGATCATTCAGCGCGATGGAATTACCGAAGCAGGAAATCCGAATCTGATCTGGAGTGTTCCCTTTGATGACATCGACAATGTTGGCGACTACTTTGTCCCATTCAATCGCTTGGGTCAAAAGCTCTGCCACGACACCTTTAAACAAGCCAACAGCATCGGATGCTATGTATGGTGTACCAGTACTTGTTGAATAAAGCGAGCAAAAGGTTCCTGGTCTGTGCAGCAGTGGACTCGACTCCGCGGCGATGTCCCGGACAATAGTTTCAGTGTCGTGGAGGCTGTATACATGCGAAGCATGGCACAAACCTCCATAGACGGGCAGTGCGATAGACTTTGCATCTCGAAATGTCTTGGATTTTTTAAACAGTAATTCAAGTCTCGAAGGTGGACCGCTGATAGTGACTGAAGTTCGGCTGATAGCGCTGATGAATATGCGTGAAGTGGCTGAGGCGGGAATCGCCTTCTGAAATGCATCGAGCTCTTTCTGCGCTTCGGTGTTTACAATGTTATGAACCACGTAAGCCCATGTCTTGGGACTTTCTTCCAAGTCACGCGCTTCGAGATAGTGGGCAACGGCTTGGACGTGGATACCCATGCGGAAAGCGATGGCAACGGCTCGCGCGCCGTAGAAAGGCAATTCCGCGGCATTTTGAGCAAGCGCAACCGCAGAACCAGCGAGAAGACCAACACCAAGCGCAGTCAGATGGGTTTGTGGTGGGTCAGATACTGGCTCTACACCGTTTTCTATGCAGCTGACATGGTTAGCAGATAGTAATAACTTCTCAATACAGTGCCCTACCAAATATACAGCGATATTTGCACCAAAACAAGCAGAACTCCATCAACTGCGCCGCACAGTTGACCTTCTCGGAGCTCTTTTTGTTCTGCCCACGAACTGAGAGTCTCGAATGTTGGTATGATACTCCTCAAGTTGAATGGCAACTTCTCAATCTCCTTCTTGATGATGGTCGTAGCATCTTGGGTAAAGCGCGCAAGAAGAGGATGGCTGCTGTCCTTGCTTTGATTGTGCAGTTGCCGAAAGAGATCTTTCAGGTCGTCCCTTGGAAACTCGTTGCTGAAATAAACGACCTTCATGCTGCCATAAGCCTTGAGGGCAGGTTGTGCGGAAAAGATCACCTTATGTCTAAAGGCTCGACCCAAGGAAAGAGAGTGAACCAGCAGTTGTATTGTGCCTTCCAGAAGTAATGCATTTCAAGCTAAGTTATAGAATAAGGAGATTACTCTCACGGTACGGTTTGTGATTGTCGGTACATATCAGCCTTGCGATATGTAAGACTGACACTCGATGTTGATTGGCTGAGCATTAATCCTTCTTGGTATAAGTGATGAAACCCAGCCTTCCAAGAACCACGGATATCGGTTCGCCCCATCGAGATCGAGAGGTTCGAGAATTTCAGTATTCATTTCATTTCAGTGACCGGATACAGTTTCCAGATGGAAGGCGCGCACGTGGGAGCCGTTTTCTTGGATGAACGGGACCGTGGTGTCGGGCTTTTGGGTGCGGAGCATTTCGGACTAATGGTGTTTGCAATGTCCCGCGAGTGCACACACGAGGTCAGATCCGATCTAAACTCTTGACATCAGTTTTACGGCATTCTTCAGCTCTGCCTTTTGATAATATGCTTGGCTGGAACGTAATTGCGAGACCTTACGACATTGGCGCCTAGGCTTGTTCTAGTCTGAGACAGTCTCTTATCTGCCTCGATGCTCGTTTCAATCACTGATGTCACGGTTACATTCGTGCATCGATTGGAGCGATCAGATCAAGACGTGATGAGAAGGTAGCGATTGGACACCCGTCACAAGCAGCCTCACGCGTCGAACGATAAATTCGTCCTTGAGGACATCCAGCCCATCTTCTGCAAGACTCTCTCTTGGCCAGGTTATATCGGCCATCACAACTCGTACTTATCGCCATATATTTCGAGTCAGTGTAGTGTTGCCAATAATTCCTCATGTCGACTACGTCAGACGATTCCAGTGACAAGGGAGGCTACAGACAGATCAACAAAGCCTTGAATATCTGCGCCTTCGAAGACTATCTTAATGGCCAAACAGCGAGTCTACAGCCGATACCAGACGTTGAGCAAGTGACCGAAAGAGTTTTGAGAATTCGCGGCCAAAATCCTGGAAAGTTTACGTTTCAGGGCACCAACACATTCGTCGTGGGCACTGGCAGCTCGCGCATATTGATCGACACATCTGGTGGAGAGCCAGAATACATCGACCTTCTAGTCTCGACATTGGAATCCCGCAAAATTCAGATCAAGTATGTTCTTCTTACGCACTGGCATGGAGACCATTCAGGAGGCGTGCCCGACTTGCTCCGGGTGTATCCACATTTAGAGGATCAGATATACAAGAACGATCCTGAGCTAGGACAACAAGACATCTACGATGGACAGCAATTCTGCGTCGAGGGCGCGACGATTGCAGCAGTACACGCACCCGGCCACTCCGAAGACCACATGTGTTTCATTCTGAAAGAGGAGAACTCCATGTTCACCGGAGACAACGTTCTCGGTACAGGCACTAGTGCGGTCGAAGATCTCGGCATCTTCATGTCCTCGCTGCAAAAGATGAAGGACAAGTCGTGTCGCGCCGGCCATCCCGCTCACGGACACACCATTGAGGACCTAAGCACAAAGATATCCAGAGAGCTAACGTCAAAATTGCGGCGTGAAAAGCAGGTCATCAAAGCGTTGCGCGACTTGCACGATGTCGGGGAGAAACGGCTGCTGGTTCGGGATATTGTGAACAACATCTACGGGAGCTCCGTGGATGAGAGCACCCGTACGTTAGCACTTGAGCCGTTTATCGATGAGGTTCTGCGCAAGCTTGCGGGTGATGGGAAGGTTGGCTTCGAGGTGCGCGCTGGTCAGAAGAAATGGTTTCTTGTTCCACAGGAGCGAGATATCCCGAGGATACGACATGCGCAGCCTTCTTTTGTACGTGCGACTGCTTAGATATCATTTCTGTTTGATGGGGTGGTTGTTTGATGTACTTGGATGATTTGAAATGTTGTGTTCATTCCCGCCATCTTGAGACAGGGCGGCTCAATATCTATCTGCTTATTGCAGACGCCTTACAAGCGTTCTAGCAGATGACTCCCGAGCATGGGCAGACGCTGTTCATAGGCATAATCAGAGATATCTTCCATCCGTGTAGGTGTATAGCACATTATTCGTAGTCTGACATGACAGAGGTTGTCAAAAGTACGTGTTCCAAGAGATCTGGCATTTTGACGTATTAAAGTGTGGCAGTACCTCATCCAAATACACAGAATCTCCGAACACTTGACTGTAACAAATGAGTCTACGAATAATACACGCTTTTAGTACGTACAACACGCTTGACAAGTTATAGACCATAATATCGCTTGAAAGTTCATGGAAAAATAATCCAATCCAAACCACGTCTCCCCCAATAACCCCTGTTCCACGCCTTCGCGTCGTCGTATGTATCCCAAACCGTACAGAATGCGTACTAAGCAAACACAGCAATGGCTGTCAGGCAGGCACCAGCAGCTACAAGTGCCGCTCGCACAAAGTTCATCCCTTTCCATGACTTCAACAGGTTCCGAACTTCGTCTTCACGGACTCCCAAATCTTGTGCTTTGGCCCCCTTCTCCACCTTTGCCCCTAACGCTATCAACTTCCTGTTCACCGCGGGCTCCATGCGCAAGACCGTGTACGGGATGATCAGCGGCACGCAAATGGTAGCGGCTATGAGCAGGGTCGAGGATGAAACAGCACCATGGGATGGGTTGCCATCCTGACTTGCATGATACGCAGAATAGGCATTGCACAGAGTGACTGTAATGGCAACGAGAGGCGAGGATGCCTTTCCTATAGCGTACATGGTCTTGAATTCGTGTACGAGGGTATCGATTGGAGCAACGCTAAGCGTCGGCACGCCTGCGTGACTGAAGCAAGCAATGTATCCTGCCGTGGCCACGTTAGCAAGTTGAAATCGATAGTCGCTCGAGCTGGCAAGTGCGAGAGCTTGACTGCAACTCCGTCAAGACGGCACGAAGTCCACTCATGATGCAATCATATAGACGGGTGCTGACCTGACAAGAAAGCGGCACCTGCTACGCCCCATATGTGTGCGATGCGCAGGAGAAGGCCGTCCATCGTCATTGTATTTTAGATAACCTTTCTGGAAGAATAAACCTGTGGCTCAAGATCTGTAACACGGAACAAGCTGATCTTCAAGTGGAGTAATTATGTTCTCGCAAGAATTCTCCTCATGAACGCGCCGTATTTTCGCCCTTGCTTTATGTTGATGAATGAATGGTGACGTAAAACTTCGGTCAGCTGGCCGCAAGCTATCGCAGCTCGCTTGTTGAGCGAACAAATATTCACGTGATGTGCCGATTAAGGTTATCTGCTATGTACAGCTAGTCTTGGGCTTTGAATTGAGGTGCTTGATACGCGAAGGAGATAGCTTGCGGCTAGTTGGTCGAGTTGTTACGGTATTAACGTTCCCACCCTGACCCAGTCCATCTCTCGGCTTAATGTCAAACATACATGTGCATGTATTCCTTGCCGCGACAAATGCAGTCGGATCAATGTTCTGCAGCAGAGAACTCGCCTAGTAAACGTCCGGGCCTTGCATTAGCTCAATACAGCGCGCCGATATCCAGCGCATCGGAGCGTTATACCATGATTGCATCATAGTGCGGCCGGTGTTTCTGACAATATATCCCTTCCGCCCACTCAATTGTTGCTTTGCTTAGTCCGGATTTTAGCTGACAGGACGAGCCCTTCCTAATACTGGATCATCTTGCGCACATCGTGTTAATTTGCCATGATGCCTGCCCTTGAGACAGCGCTCGAAATTGTCCCATACGCACAGTGGGTGATCATCACTTCTCTGCTCGTTATCTCAGGTTCGTAGTCCTTGAGCGAAGCGTTTCGCTCATCCTGAATTTACATCTTCGCAGGCATAGCGTGGTCGTTCACTCTCTGGGTCGTCCCGATTATCAAACTCAACCAGTCGAACAGCGCTATCGCGCAGTTGGAGGAGACATCACGGCGTGGAGGCGCTTGGCTGGAACCCATCAATGCGAGCTTCGCGTTTCTGCTCGGCTTCATTGCGATTCTGATATCGCGACATCCAGACCCGGCAGAGGCCGCACAGTGGAGATATTTTGCGATATCATGCATTACCTTGTTGCAGGTGGCATGGTGGGAGAGGGTGATGATTTTCCCGCTGGAGGCGAAGATCGTGGCGTTGCGGAAGAATGCGGGCAAATCTGAGAGCGCTGGTGGAAGCCGAATGGATGACACAGAGAGGAACGCATTGCACGGACCGCTCGACGCGTGGTCCCGTTGGCACGTTGTTCGAGCGACATTACCTCTCATTGCATCCTTAGTTGCCTTGTCAACAAAGATGTGATGTTTCTGATTGGGTGAGCTGAGCTTTGATCCGTGTTGAGGATCTCGCCGTGGTAATTATGCCGAAGATGCGGGACATTGTTAGGGTCATTCTCCGGCACGTGGCAGTTGTGGAACGTGCTTACAGGCGACTCTACGATAGAGCACGATCGTTCCATGGTGCCGGGCTGAGGGTGATAATTCTCTGTATCTACTATAACTTAACACTATGAGAAATACTACTTGTTCTCATAATTTTGGTTAGGAGACTACGAGCAATGTAAGACTTGGACCTATAATTATACAGGGTGTTCATCTAAAAAATAAGGCTGTTACCTTTTTCTAGTATGTCTAGACCTAGGAGCACAGATAAAAAGCTTCTCCGTACCGTAGTGTTAAAAACTTTTAATTTCAAGTTCCATATATACACGTTCAGTTAATGAATCAATTCATCGCAGTGCCACATGATATGTATTCGGCGCAACATTTCAACTCTCGAATCGTAATTGTGTCTCCATATTCGGAAATCTTTGAATAAATCTTCATGCCGTTGTATACTGTGTAGATACATGGATACTTGTAGCCCGATGGTGTCTCATGTAGCTAACTCATTACACACCACGGTTACACGAGGAAGACTCACAACAGCTTGGAACCTTTGCCCCGCAAGAGGAAGACGTGCGCTGTGGAAACAGGCGCGGTGACATGTACAGGAGCTTCGCAGCCAGCGACAGAAACCATACGGTAGATATCTCGAATTCCACACTGGTACCCAGCACACCCGCCGCACCGCATCCATCTTACCCAAACCATTTGACTACGACACTAGCTAGTCCTGGAAAATCCTACCATACTCGCCCTCGGACCAGCGGATCTCAGGCTCCAGGCCCGCAAACTTCCACGCGCCGTCGACGCGCCGGTAATGTGTCGTCGCCCTGCCGTGCGCATGGCCCGTGTACAGCACCGCGCTGAGCGCATCGTCGGCGTACTTTTGGTGCGCGACGCGCATCTGGTGGGTGCCAGTAATCTCCTCGCTGCTGCGCTGCACCCACGCCGTCTGCCCCATAAAGTGCTGTGTCTTGACGCGCGCGTTGCCTAGGAAGTTGGGGCTGGATGCCAGGGCGCGGAAGTCGGCCGCGGGCAGCTGCTCCCACATCTTGCCTATGACGGGGCGGTAGTCGATCTGGGGGGGTGTGGTTAGTAGAGTGTGGTTATGTGGTGGGGGGGGATGTGTGTAGGCGTACGAAGAGTGTGGGTGCGAGGCATAGGGAGAGGCGGTCCCAGTCTTTGCTGTCGAAACTTTCGGCCCATTCAAGAGCTACAGCTTGACATTCGAGGACATCTGTAGAGGTTAGAGACTCGTCAATGTATTCGTGGTACTGTTTCGAGACGCCTAGAGACTTACCTTCTGGTGCCGGCCGCTTCTCGCTCTTGTGAGGCATGTTGCGCTTCTATTATTTTGATTTGCCTAATGCTATTTGTTGTTTCTGTAGTATGCAGCAGTAGGAGTCTAAGTCGTCGCCTGCATCACTATATCTACTCGCAGCGTACCTTTCGGAGATACGAGACATGCACAAGGCGTGTGGTTGCGGTGGGCGTAATCCCATTCCCCCGCGTCCTGCATCGGAACATATCGTGCGGCGACATGCGAACTGCCCGATGCTGCGCTAGCAAGTGTATCCGCACGTCGGTTATACACGTGTTCGTCATTGAGTCAAATCCTTCGAAAACGACCTCCCAAAAGCGTATATATTACCAAGACTCTACTTCTGGTGGATTTTGAAGCGGAGCACGTCTAGCGTGTCCGGAGTATGTAGCTACATGTAGACAACAGCATCTCACGTACTCTAAATTTCAACATTTTCAAAAATATCTACCCATTGAGTCTGAACATAATAGCGAATCTTAAGATCCCTCCCACAGCAGTAGCAGCAAAAATGCCGTCCTGTATCAAAGCTACAAATTACCTCTCCTAATTTCTACACCGTAGTCCGTTATGTACATACATATCACCCCCCCAAGCACTCGCCCTACTTCCCCGGCCCCGTCCCACTCGGGAGATAGGGATACAAGAAGGGGAAATAGTACGACAACAGCCCGCAGAGGATGCACTTGGGCGTGCCGGCAGGGAACTTTGCTTTACGGCCCGCATTCACGACGCCGACGTTCTTGTTGTCCCAGCGGCCCTCGGGCTCGTTTGCCGTCTCGAGCATGCCCGCCGCGATGTCGAGGTACGAGACAAACGACTCCTCGTCGTCGAGCGTCAGGCGGTGCCCGCGCTGCACGTCGACGGAGAGCCCGCCGGGCTTGATGTACACGCACGACACCCAGTCCTCGTGCGTGCGCAGAAACGCCTCGGCGAGCTCGAGGTCGCGGTAGACGTGCCATGCGGAGCGGCGGACGATGGCGTTGACCCAGGGGTTTTTGCGGCTGATCCAGGGGTCGATTGTGGCGGAGGAGAGGAGCACGAGGCGGGGCATTGGGGGCGGGGGGGAGGAGAGGGACTTGCGGCGCTGCAGGGCGGCGATGACGGTGTGGGCGAGGTCCTGGCTGATGCGGCAGCCGGGGACGTTGTCGTTTGTGGTTGCGGTGAGGAAGACGGCTTTGCAGTCGTGCATGGCTTTGCCGAGGAGATCGGCGTCCAAGATGCTGCCCGTGTACACTTCTACCCTGGGGTTGTTGGCGGCGGCGGGGACGAGGCGGAACAGTTTGTCTCGGTTGCGACAGTATGCTCGGATGTGGGCATCGGTGGTCTGCAGGAGGAGTTCGAGCAGCGCAGTGCCGCAGTTGCCAGTGGCACCGAGGATGGCGTACGCAGTCATCCTGACCGACACTCTGGGCTAGAAGTTGGAGGGCAGAAAAGGTATGCCTAGCGGAGCGCGCAGACGTTGCGACAAGTTCTCATAAGTGGATGATAAGAGCATTTCGTAGCACTGTCGCCGTGGTCACGTATCAAGCCCTGAGGCATGAATTGGCCGAGCGCATCCATCGCCGGTAGAGTGCCGTTCGGCATAGGTATGGGTTTGTCTATCATAATCGCCTAGAATACCATCATCGCCATTGCCCTTCGTTTGCTTTATCGATCCCGCCGTCCAAAACCGGATACTCGGGTGATTGGGCGGCGTAGACGGTAGTATACCACGGGCTACACTAGCACTAGCGCGGACTACTAAATTACCCGTTTGGGACAATAGTCGCGATTCGGAGTATATGGGTACAAGTCCCGACGTCATGGCACTGGGTAGGCAAGGAAACTCTTTGTCCGACGTGAAAGATGAATGCCCCCCTATCAGCGCAGTATATGGGGCATTTGCACGGGTCGTAGGTCGTTGGGCGAGGACATGCACCGGAGTGGAAGTATGCTCCGACTGCCTCTGCTGCTGACTTCCTACCGTATGGTATGGTACCGGTAAGGATCCAGCGTCCGGCCGCAGGGGCTTGTACGGCGTCTGGCCGTGTCTCGCGATTCGACATGTCGTGTTTCCCCAACGCGGCTTTGCGATATTGAGCCGCACTGGACTCCAGCTCGTCGGTAGACAGTGAGTAGGTACCGTAGCTCTGCATCAAAAGGCAATCTTCCTACATATCACCTCTACTTTATCTATTCTTTTCTACATCCTCCATCATCCCATCCCCCCCCTTTTACCCACCTCATACCCATCTCATACCCATCCCATACTCCTACCTTACTCCCCCAAAATGACAAACCCACCATCCACCCCTTACACCCCGCACCGCCTCGACGGCAAAGTCGCCCTCGTCACCGGCTCCAGCCGCGGCATCGGCGCCGCCATCGCCACGCACCTGGGCCGCCTGGGCGCCGCCGTCGTCGTAAACTACGCCAACTCGGCGGCCGACGCAGACAAGGTGGTCGCCGCGATCCAGCAGCACGGCAGCGCCGCGGTCGCCATCCGCGCCGACATGCGCGACGTCTCCCAGATAGTGCGCCTGTTCGACGCCGCGGTCGCGCATTTCGGGCGCCTCGACATGGCCGTCAGCAACTCCGGAGTCGTCAGCTTCGGGCACCTGCGCGACGTGACCGAGGCGGAGTTTGACCGCGTGTTTAGCCTCAACACGCGCGGCCAGTTCTTCGTGGCGCGCGAGGCATACCGCCACCTGCAGCCGGGGGGCCGCATCGTGCTGACGTCGTCCAACACCGCGAGGGACTTCAGCGTACCGGAGCACGCGCTGTACTCTGGGTCCAAGGGCGCGATTGACTCGTTTGTGCGCGTCTTCGCAAAGGACTGCGGCGACAAGCACATCACGGTGAATGCGGTGGCGCCGGGGGGGACCGTCACGGATATGTTCCACGACGTGTCGCAGCACTATATCCCCGGCGGGGACAAGTATACGGCGGAGCAGCGGCAGGAGATGGCGGCGCATGCGTCGCCGCTGCATCGCAATGGGTTCCCGCAGGATGTGGCGAATGTGGTGGGGTTTCTGGTGAGTAAGGAGGGAGAGTGGATTAATGGCAAGGTGATTACGTTGGATGGGGGTGCTGCGTGAGAGGTTAGATTCTAGACTGCCTACCTAAGTAGGTATTCATCACATCTTATAGAATATACATCACATCATACAAACCGTTACCTTGACGCAGTAAGATGGTGTGATGGCTTATCTTAAGTGGTCCATCCTGCTCAGCAACTCAGAGATAGGAAACGATGATGATGACAAGAACTAGATTGCGTAAAATCTATCCATCTATCTATCTATCCATCCATCATCCATCCATCCATCATCTATCTATTTCTCCGCCTTCTTACTCGCCTTGGTCCTCAACTTCATAAGCAAGTACACAAGCGCATACCCCGAAAACATAAAAACAACACATATCCCCGCATTCCTCCACCCGTAGTACCGCTTCGAGAGGTTGACAGTCGCGAGGTAATCGCGTCCAAGCGTGTACTGACACACGCGGCAGGCGGACGTGGCGTCGGGGTTCACGAGATTGTTGCTACGGCCCGGCCCCTCGAGCCACGCAGCGAGGTACTGCGCGCACGACTGCGTGCCGTTGCCGTTCCCCGGCGGGTCGAAGATGGCGAATTCAGACTCGGCGCAGGTGATTGGCCAGTCAAAGTCGGTGAAGACAAGGAGCGAGCCCATGAGGTAGTTGAACGGGTTGAGGTAGTAGATCCAGTAGCGCCAGAAGGCCTGGATCTGGGCGTAGGGGACGAGCACGCCGCAGAAGCAGCAGAGTGTCGCGAGCAGCAAGGGGTTGACGAGGGACGCGAACACGGCGTTGGGCGCGTATGCGGCGACGAACTGGCCGAAGCCCGTGTATATGAATTGGTAGACGAGGAACACGAAGAAGACTCCACCCGCGCTGCCGGCGTCCAGGGGCAGGCCCGAGGCGAAGTAGAAGACGAGGTAGTAGAGGACGCCGCAGATGAGGAGGTATGGCATCTCGGAGACGATCAGGGCCGTCACAAAAGAAACCCACGAGTACATCTTGGACTTCTTCTCACGCGTCTCGTAAATGTCGCGTCGCTCTAGGAAGATTGGTTGCAGTTGGGCGATCACACCGGGCGCTACAAAGATGTACTGGAATAGCGAGAACAAAATGTACTTTTGCTCAGCCACCGAGTTTCCAATCTGCCAAAAGGTGAAGCCGATGAAGAAGGCGACACCTCCATGGAGCAGGAGCTTGTTGTTGAAGTACGCCGTGTCTCTGAAAAAGCTGACGTTCATGCGCTTCAGGACGAGCTGTGTTTGGGTCCAAAAGGGAGTCGCAAATTCATGTCCATCGTCCTTTGTGCCGGGCTCTTTGCCCGCTGCGTCAGAGATGATCTCGGCGAGATGCTGGTCCAGCGAGGCTGCCTCGGGAGAATCGAGCCACACCTGGTGCCAGTCTTTACCGCTTGGATGGTGTCCACTGACGACGTCGATCATGTGCTCGGCCGGATTCGCGCCTGCGGGGCAGGGAGCATCATGCCGGCCAAAGTACTCCTTGATGGTCTTGGCGTTATCGCCAATATCGCCAAAGTAGACTGTCTTGCCACCGCTTGCAAGAAGAAGCAGAGTATCGAATTGGGCAAACAGCAGGGCAGAGGGCTGATGAATGGTAACGAGGACTGCTTGGCCAATGTCGGCGAGCTTTCGGAGGAACCGAACTGTGTTGAAAGCGGCCTGGCCGTCGAGGCCCGAGGTCGGTTCATCGAGGAAGATGAGGATGGACGGCTTGGAGGCAAGCTCCACACCGATAGTGACTCTTTTGCGTTGCTCAACCGAAAGACCGGCTCCTACAGTGCCGATGAGGGTATCCTGGAGATCCTGAAGCTCGAGCAGGTCGATGATTGTTTGCACGTAGGCAAGCTTCTCTTTCTTGGGAGTGTCCCTGCTTTGGCGCAGGAGTGCTGAAAATTCGAGCGCCTCTCGCACCGTGGAGTATGCCTCATGCACGTCAAGCTGCTCGCAATATCCCGCGGATCGCTGGAAGGAGACAGGAAGCGGTCGACCGTCGACGAGAATCTCGCCGCGGATAGTGCCCGATGTCTTTCTTTGCGCGAGGACGTCTAGCAGTGTGGTTTTACCAGCGCCTGAGATGTCAGCATACCTACGAGATGAAGTTTGCAATCCAGGGATACACAACATACCTGAAGACCCCATGAGTGCACCAAGCATGCCGGGTTTGACGAAGCCATGCACGTTGTTAAGGAGCGTACGATCGCCGGACGGTGTTTTGACCGTATAGGTCAAGTTGCGCCAGGTGAATACCGAGGTATTGCGTATGAGGTTCGTCTCCAGCTTCGAGGCGGTGCCGGATTCCCGTGGGATGATTCCATCGGCCGAGGGAGCCTTCTCGGTCCTCACGGTTTCTTCATCGCGCGACTGAAGCGCACGGAGTTGTCCGACCTTTTTGCGCTTCTCGCGAGGTATGTATGCGGTGCTTGAGCCTGAAGTGTCGTCCCAACGGAGGGCGAAGAAGATTGTAAGGCCGACAAAAAAGGCCCACCACGCGAAGAGGATACCAACGTTGCGCCAGATATTGGAGGGCGAGTAGGAGAGACTATCCAGGTAGTCTTCTCCACTGACCTGAACAGCACCGGGTCGAGCGCCACTAATGCCAGCACAGGCTTGGGAGGCAGGGTTTTGGTATTGTGGAAGGTAGTTGGGGATGAGATTGTCGAATGCACAGGGAATGTCCACCCCCTGGTATTCATTTGCCATCAACGACTCAAATCCATAAGCCAACGGGTTGATCCAGTAGATCCACACGAACCATGGGTGCATGGCTGGTTTGGGGATTTCGTATCCTGAGCAAGTCAGCCATCTATATTTTAGTACCAAAGACTGTGCTTACCCATATAGACAATGGTCGCGGTGATGGCAAAGCCAGAGATCTTGGAGGCGGAGTTGAAGGAAGGGAAGCCAGCACCAATGGTTCTCATCATTGCCGTCATGACGAGAGTGACGACGTAAACGACAAACCAGTTGGTGAAGAATGCGGCAGCAGTTGCTTTCAGCGCGGTCAACCAGTAGAGGATCAGGACGAAGCTTGAGATCTGGAAGATGAGGATGGGGATGTCTGCAGCTACTTGGGCGATGCAGAATGCAGCAGGGTTGAAGAACGCAAAGTTCTTCTGCTTTGCCAGGATGGGACGCCCGACGAAGGAGTCGTTGACTTCGGACAAAGCAAAGAGGGCATTGAAGAGAAGGGCAAGGAAGAGAGCTCCGGATTTCAGGAACAGGCCAGCCGAATTGTCTGGGGCGTTGTAGAATAGCGAGCCCGCGATTAGGGCTTGGATGATGTTTGTTGCTTGCTTGATGAACAGACTCGGCTTGTCTCCCCACAGGACCTGGTACTGGCGTATGACACAAGCTTTTACTTGTGCAGGGAATGACACAGTCATCGGGGAGGACTTTGGAAGGTGGCCAGACTTTTCGGACTCGACGGTGTGAGTGAATGCCTGTGTGTTTGTCCTTGCTTCTTCGGAGAGAGGATAGTCGAGCTCTTGGTCCATGGCAACCTTGGTGGAGGAGTCCAAGTACGCTTGTTGAATGTCGGAACTGGTGCGGGGAAACTTTGTGTCGAAACCAGGCTTGATCATGCGTTCGCTTGGTACCGTGACGCCAGTCAAGTAGTCGGCAACGTTGGCGCCATCTCCACAGACGAAGCCTAGGCTCTCCATGAACGGGCGTGCCTCTTCGCGAGGGCCGTAGAAGATCTGCTTGCCTTGGTCGAGGACCAGTACCTTGTCGAAAAGATCGTAGATGCCGTTTCCAGCTTGGTACAGAGTGACAATGGTAGTCATCCCCATGGAGTCGGTCAAGCAGCGAAGGGCGCGTGTATACTCGAGGGCAGTGGATGCATCTAGACCTCTGGTCGAATTGTCCCAGCAAAGCACGCTGGCACGGGTGGCAAGGGCTTCGATGATGGAAACTCGTTTTCTCTCGCCACCCGAGACGCCTCGGACGTAGGCGTCGCCTACCTTGGTGTCCTCGGTATGTGCAATACTCATGGAGTTGAGAAGGAAGTCCTTGAATCTCCGACGGGCGTCGGCATGGTTGGCTTGTTTGGAAGGAAGATTGCTGGGCATGTTGAGACGAGTTGCAAAGTCAATGGTTTCTCCAACAGTGAGGGTAGGATAGAAGACCTCTTCCTCGTTGTTGATGACAATACTGCCGTGATAGCGTTTGGCTTGCGCTGCATCGAGCGAACCAAAGTGAACATCGCCATTGACTTGTGCATAACTTGGGCATGTCAGTTTGATAGTTTGGTCTGGGGACGTATTCAAGAAGAACATACCCTTTTCGCTGGTTGGCTAGCATCTTGAGCAAGGTCGAGCAGCCTGAGCCTGGACGTCCGAGGACGAGCAGCATTTCCCCCGGGCGCACACATCCCGAAGTAGGGTGGAGGATGGTCTTGAGAGCGGGTTTTTGTCGGAGAGTTCGTATCAGCTGCAAGAGGTTGAACTGACTCAAGACGTTTTCCTTGATGCGCTCGTCTGCGGGGACAACATTCACGGTAAGGTCTTTCCAGGTAACGCCAAGTCTGCGGTCACTGGCTTGGTTGATCTCAAAGTCTTTTACGTCTTCAGCCAATCTCCATTGCTCGACATGCGTCTGGACGGAACTGTTGTCTCCGCTGTCCTCGACATGTGCAGGCTCTTGGGAGCGAGTCGTCGGCCCTGATTGAGTCTGCATGGCAGTCATGCAAACGAGCTCGAGACAGGCAACGAGAATGAGTGGCGTAGAGGGGTAACGGGAGAGGAAAAGGCATGTGCTGCCTGTGAGGCTCCTGACCTGTCGACATTATATTGCACTTGACTTGGGTGAATGTGTTGGAACATGTCTCGATGGGCAGGGGACGTTGCGAATGCGCGGATCGGAGACATGTGCGCAGATCTGCCCAGAGCCTCAGCAGGGGTGCAGGTATGGAGATCTCGGGCCCCGCGCAGCGCGTGGAGGCCTTGCATTGAGGGCAGAAAGGGCCGTGACGAGAAGGGTGGGCCTGCTTTGGGAGATGATGGTGTAATGGAACAGAGCACGGCGTGTGTTCCCTGGAGACCGCGGACTCCGCAGATTGCACGCTTACCCGATTAGGCGCGTGGTCCCACACGGGGCGTATCAAGCGTCTGCCTAGCGCGTCGGCTATTATAGCGCAAGGGCTAGTCCCGAAGCAGACAGCCGAGCCATGCACGCCTGTCAGTGTCGAGGGTGTCAGCTAGCCAGTAGCCACATGTAGTATGCACCCAGAGCAAGACTGTCCGACCAACTGCAAAGCTTATCGCGACGTTGATTTGCATGTTGGTATCGGGGAAAAAGAGAAGGAGAAAAAAAAAAGAATGAAACAAAATAAATTTGAGCTGCTGAATTGCTATGTATGACATATGTACACCGAAAATATAAGGGTTTGCTTGGTCAAACAAAGTACTGTAGTCTTTAGGTAGTGCTGCTTCACCCGTCCCTGTTGCCTGCCTGTCCACAGACGTGGCCTCGCGCACAGCATCGCCAAATCACCCGAGTCGATGGCATACCTACCTAGGTACATGTACCTATGTACTAGGTATGTACTATGTAGGTGGCAATGCAATAATATAACCAAATCAAACGTGCATCAACGCACAGTCCATGACAACATGGCCGGAAAGAAAAAAATTACATGCTCTTCGGCTCCTTGCACGCCGGTACACCGTACAAAAGGGAGCCTGCCCCTGCCTGCTGAAAGTGACTGCTTGCGAATCTAGCAATTCTTCAGCGCATTTCTCACAATCGCCGACAGGGAGCTCAGACTATTCCGGAGGTCGTCTTCGACAAAGTCCAGCGTGCGGTCTGAGATTGACATGGCTGTCGCATTGCTTGGAGCTGGTTCCGCCGAAGGGTCGGCCATGATGCCTCGCCGAGGATCTGGATGGTAGGTCGAGTGCTTGAGGCCACGCTGCGGCTGGAGGAGCTCTGCCATGAGACCCGTGCCTTTGGTGTAGGACGCCAGCCCTTTGAGCCGGGACGACAGCTGGGTGATGAGTCGCTGTACCAGGTGTAGTTCGCGCAGCACCTGTTGTTTGGCGTGTCGGGGAAAGGCGGGTTCCACAGCCGAGTCGGAACGGGTGGAGCCTGAGGCGGGGTTGGGCAGAGCTGCGGCACAGGCATAGCGTGGCAGCATCTTCATGGTGATGAGCAAAGACACCATAATCAACAGCCTGTCTTCCCTGCACGGCACGCAGGCTAAGATGGCAAGAGTCGCCTGGATGGTCTCCTTGTTCCTGGCCAGGATTGCTTCCGTGGCGGGGCTGCCGGAGTCGTGGGGCAGATCCGAGCAGGGGTCTTCATGCGCAGCCTTGAGCAGATCCAGGGCCTTGTCGAGGCAGTTGCAGGTGGGGGGCCGTTGAGAGGTGGTTGGTGCGGGTGCGTGTTCTGGATGCACAGGGATGGAGATGGAGGACGGTTGGGGGTGTGGGGATGCTGCCAGGGACGTGGTGGTGGAGAGGCTGGGGGCGTCGGATGAGAGCGATGAGAGCGATGAGAGAGATGAGAAAGATGAGAGGGATCCCGAGGACAAGTTATGGGGCGATGCATGTATGTGTGCGTGTGCATGTGCATGGGCGTGGTCCGTCATGGCAGTCGCGGTGGTGGTGGTGCACGTTGACGCGCGAGATGGCGCACAGGGCGGGCTGCTACGGCCGCCTCCCAGCAGCGGCAACGGCTCACCAGCAAATGGCCCGGCGTCAAGCGGCAGGACGGCACTCAGGTCATCCGCCGAGGGTTGCCAGTCCATCAGGCTGGCATACATGGGGTCGTCGATGCCCGCCAGCACATCGAGGCAGTCGTCCCAGGCGAAGGGCACATGGTGGGTCTGGTCGGGATCCAAGTCGAGGTGGTAGTAGGAGTCGAAGAGGGAGTCGGGCAGGACCGTCGCAGGGGGAGGAGATGGTAATGTCGTGGTGTTGATGTCGGTGGTGGAGTTGGTAGCTGTGTCTCTAGTGGTGTGGCGGGGCGGAGGCGGAGGCGGAGGCGGCGTGCTGTGGCTGGTGGTGTTGTGGCTGGTGGTGCTGTGGCTGGTGATATTGTGGCTGACGTTGTGGCTGCGTGCTTCCGCCGTCCCTGTCCGCCCACCGCCGCCACAGTAACCAGCCAAGTTCCCGCCATTCCCGCCATTTCCGCCATTCCCGCCATTCTCGCCATTCTCGCTGCCGCCATTCTTCACACCATTCTCGCCGCCGCCATTCTTCCCACTGCCACCATACTCGCTGCCGCTAGTGTTTACGCTGTGCAGGTTGTGCAGGCTGTTGGCCCGCCGCGCCGCACCGCTCCCGGGAATGCGCCCCGGCCGTCGCGACTGCAGGTAGTGGCACGAGATGCCCTTGTTGTCGCAGCGCGAGCACGAGGGCTTCTCCTTGGTGCAGCGGACCTTGGAGCGGGCGCACGACTGGCAGCAGTCCCGCAGCTTGAGACCTGCGCCGCGAACTGGCGGGATGCTGTGCTGCTCGGCAGCGGAGGGGGCGGCGGCGGCGCGTGCCGGGGCATGCTCAGGCGCAGGCGCAGGCGCAGGCTCAGGGTCCAGGGTCGAGGGGGCTGCACTCATCGCCGACACGACATTCGACACTCGACAACTCGACAACTCGAAAACTCGAAAACTCGACACTCGACTCGTCCAGCGTGGTCACTCGCTCGTCACTTGGTCGCTTTGGGAGGAAGGGGGGGGTGGAACCAGGACTACACCGTCTGGCGGGTCCACGCTTTAGTAGATATGGCCTCCGACTCTCTGGCCATGGCCCTCAGCACCCCGGTCTGCCTCGTGGATCTTGGTGCCACGGCCGCCTGGAGAAGAGATGCGTTTCGCCCGCTGGCATCTCCCCGCGATGACAGCCAACCTATCGATCTCTCCGGGACATGGCGTCTGGGATCATGTCTGCTACTGTGCAGTGTACAAGGCTACGCGCAATTCCTGCACGCCGCCGATAGATTACCATAGACGTGCTGCGTGCACCTGGTCCTGTCGGGCCCCCTGCAGGGCCTGAACATGCTGAACTGCCTGAAGGCTGAACATGCCAACATGGGCCCGCCCACCCGTCCACCGGCCAATGCACGCGGGCGGAGTGCACTTCCAAGGACGCGCTAGCCGCATTGGGACTGGGCTGGTCCTGTTGGTTTGCCGGACCTGCAGTCCCACGGCCACCCACGTCGTCCTCTCCCCAAGACTCCTCCGCCATGGCCATGATCCTGTATGATCCTGTATGATCCTGTACGGCCATGATCCTGGGGCCTCGCCATCACCGGCAGCGTGGGGAGCAGGCTGAGCACAGGGCACCTGCATCCTCTCGTACGATCGCCTGGCTGACGTGAGGCCCCCGGTACCGGTAGTGCATTTTGCCCAGCTCTGCTGACACGGAGAGGTCGAGCACATGGACATCTGGTCGCCTATCCCTGCACATTATGCGCCGAGAAGCCACTATGTACATGTATGATGTACCTACCACAGTCCACCACCGCTACAAAGCGAGACACGACCCAACACCATGCCGCCGCCGAAGTACCGCCTGTACTTACCTATGGCTTTTGCACAAGCACGACAAGAACGCCATGCATCATCGTTGACATGTCGCTATACGAGCAAAGCTGTCTTTGGTCTGCTGAAGTCTGAACCACTACCGTCTGTCCTCCCGAAACCCAATTTCCCCTCATTTGTCTTGCACGCTCTCTTGCTCTGGTACAGCGGTATGTAGCTTGATATCGTGATACCCTAATATCGTGATACCCTGATACCCTGATACCCTGATACCCTGATACCCTGATACAGTGATATCCTGATACGAGCCGCAGTGGCTTGACGGCTTTGCATGGCCGCAACGGCCCACCCGATCCAGATGCTGGCCAAACCGCCAAGACTTGCCGCCTCGATCAGGACGTGCAGACACTGCAGAGCATGTTCTATGACTACATAGAGTCCAGAGAGCAAGCGACCTCCCGGATGCAGTTGCAGTTGCAGTTGCAGTTACAGTTGCAGTAATTGTATGTATGTATGTATGTATGTATGTAGTAAGCATTAGCATTACACTACAACAGGCAAGTCCAACATTTTTTTTATATTTTTTTTTCTTTTGTTCGTCCCTAACGTGCTGAAGTTTAAGAAATTAAGAAAGGGGAAGAAATCATTAAGGTAGTTCCAAAGAACAATAACGGCTAGATTTTTACCTGACGAATAGAAGTATCGGACTTTGCCCCTGTTATATGTCTGTATGTCTGTATGTATGTATGGATGGATGGTAGGAAGGTAGACTCCTTCCATCCTCCAGAACATGCCCTGCATTGCACCTCCCCCATCTCAACTACCTAACCTGTGCACAAGTTTCTTATTACTTACACCCCTATCACAACATGCTCGCTCTCGCTCCTCCTGTCCGCAGACTCGGCCGCTGCAAAGGATGCCCAGGGCTCCTCCATGTCCCTGCGCACATGGCCATTGTGCACCCATTCTTCGATCCAGCCAATCGTCATGCTGTCCGTTATCAGCATTTATTTATTTTATTTTATTTTAAAAAAAAGTGTTCCTGGATTACCATTTGCTCCAATCAATAGTCGAACAATGGGGTTACATAAAGTACATACATAAAGTACATAGGTAGGGTAGGTAAACGATCAACTTACACGCTCCGCCGCGTATCCGCAAACTCCTCATGGTCCGCGAACAAGCGCGTTTTGTACCACGGATCCGCCTTGAGCGCGCGGTAGTGCTCGAGGCTCTCAAACACAACCTGGCTGATGCAGTCGTAGTCGGCGACGTTGCTCATCTGGCCGTCGTACAGCGCGTGCATGAGGTCCCTCGTTGCGCGTGGCGTGTGGATGACGGTCCACCGCTTGATGCCGTGGCGCGCCATCAGGTCTTTGGTTAGCGGTGCGGACACGGTGAGCATGTGGTGGCGGTAGGCTTCTTCGCTGAGGCCGGGCTTGCGGTAGCCGAGGATGGTCAGGCAGAGGTATTTGCTGGGGGGGGAGGGCGGTGGTGGTGGTGGGCGGGGTGGTCGCCATTTTTGTGGGAGGGAGGTTGGGTAGATGCGTAGGTGCGAGTACAAGCTCGTTTGCTGGTCGTTGGGG
This sequence comes from Coniothyrium glycines, assembly GCA_025742365.1. Taxonomy (NCBI): domain Eukaryota; kingdom Fungi; phylum Ascomycota; class Dothideomycetes; order Pleosporales; family Coniothyriaceae; genus Coniothyrium; species Coniothyrium glycines. The sequence continues at coordinate 39,067 of JAMXIJ010000051.1, read as the reverse complement.
CTTTGGAGGGGGGAATGTGCGGGGGGTGGGTCTTGTACTGCAGTTTGTCGCTCTCGTATACACACACACTCACATACATACATACATACATACATACACGGAGTATCACCGCCTCGTTGCTATCACCCGCCCCCCGGTATCCGATCCAAGCACCGTGCCCACGGGAGCATTTTCTCACCCTCCCCCCTCGAATACCGCCGGCGCGTCTACTTACCTACCTACCTATCTCCTGCTTCGGTCGGGGTAGATGGCGTGCACGCAATGTAGCATGTACATTGCCCAAACGGCCCGCGGGCTTGGATCGGCGGTGATGCAGTCTAGCCTGAACGGGACTAGCGTCGGGGTCGGAGTCGGGGTCAGGATCGGGGGATATGCTCTGTGGGTTGGAGGAGGAGAGGGTGCCAGATGCGTGTGTAGAAGGAGGAGAGGGTGGAGAGGAAAGGGTGCATTGACGGTACTGGGGAATTGTACCTGGTTTGGACTTTGCAGGATGTAGGTGGGAAGTGTCTGGACTTTGTAGACATGTATGTTCACTGTGTAGGCAGGCAGAGACGTCGATGGTCGTAATAGTCACGTGTCTTATGTCACGTGCTGCATATCACGGGATCTCAATGCAGCGCTAGTGCCTCGACTTCATCCTTTCCATGCATTTATCATCCTTCCAACTACCTCAGTCACGTGGTAGTCTAGTACACCCACAAAATGCCAAAAATGAACAAAAAAGATCCTTCTACAACACAAGCTCCCCGCGCCCCACCAGCTTTGCATGCCCATGCCCATGCCCATTCGCATTCGCCTGATACTTGACCACCAGCGCCACCGTCCCGCCGTCCGCAGACCGCAGCCGATTCGCCACCATCAACCCGCCGTGCGCATCCCGCACGCTCTCCGTCAGGCGGAACAGCTCACTCACCTCAATCGCGCCGGGGCTGCCAAACTGGCGGTCCGCAAAGTCGAGCAGCCGCGCCGCCACCTCGAGGTTGACGGCCACGGAGCCCGGCTCGGGCAGCAGCGCCGGCGCGAGGATCAGCAGCGCAGAGGGCCGCGCCTGCAGCACCCGGAAGTGCGCGTGTAGCTCGGCCGTGAGCAGCGCGCAGGGTGTGTAGGCGGCGGTGCTGGCCGCGCGGAACGACGGCTGTACGAGGTAGACAGCCGCGTCTGGCACGGGCTGCTGGCTCGCGGGGTGGCGGCGCTCGACGGTGGTGCAGTGCTGGGCGGAGGCGGAGGCGGAGGCGGCTGGCGGTGCGGCGGTGGTGTTGGTGTCTTCGGTGCCGGGGAGGTCGTACGTCTGCACCGTGACTTGGATGGCGGGCGACGCGAGGGCCAGTGTGTGGGAGAGAGCGGTATATGTGTCGCAGATCTGGTCACGGGTTTGCGTCAGGATCGTGACATTTCCCTTTGACATTTTACCTCGACATCTTCCCTCGACTTCCCCCCCCCTACCCCTTCAACTCTTACTTATAGTGGTCAGACTTACATGCACAATCGTTGCTTTGCCCAGACTGTTCCAGTTAAGCAGCGTCAGCAGCGACGACAGATCGTTGTCCGCACTGCCCACGCTGTGCCGGTACGCCAGCCACTGCCGGGCCAGCTGCGGCTCCTGTGTGCGCGGTGCATACATGCGGGCAGCCTGCGCCGCGCCTGCGACGGCAGTCATGCGCCCCGAGTCCATATCCGTGTCGTGCTCAAACGACGCGAGATCCAGCGACCCCGGCGCGACCTTGTTGGCGAGAAACATGGCTGCGTCAAAGTACGAGAAGTCGGTTGTAAACGACGACGACAGCGTCGTGTGCGCGACGTGGCCCAGCTGCGGCTCTTGCAGGAATCCTGCCGTGGCCGTCATTCGCACCACCCGGCTCAGCGTGGGCTCGGGCACGTCGGCCAGGTGTGCAAGTTCCTCGAGCGACATGCTGTCCTTGAGCGGGATGTACGCAATGACTTGGTGTTCGCCGAGCCATTTCAGACAGGCGAGGAGTTGGTTCTGTGGTGCGCGGTGGTCTTGCCTTAGTTTGCTCCTTTGCACGGTTCCGCTATCCTCCAGCTTCTCGACGGACAAGGCAGAAACAATTCGCCAAAAGGTAAAAAAGGAAGTCAATCACTAACCTGCGTTGCCATACGCCGGATGAAACAGGTCGGCCCTGCTAACAGTGTCTGCAACCGTGTAGCCAGCCCGCAGAGATTGCTCTGCGCAACTGCAACCGCGTCGTCTGTCTCTCTCGGGCTCTTCGCCGCCAGCGACGTCTGCTCGGGGACGGCGGGCTCATCGTAGCTCGCAGGACTGCCGCCGATGCTGTCGCACAGTGTCTTCAGCGTCTTGGTAGCTACCGTCAAGTCCGAGCATAGCACGTCTAGTTGGTTGAGATCCATGGCCGGGGACATGGCGAAAAAAAAGCTTCATGGAGAATGGAGGCCGAACATGGCTCCAGAGACATCTTTCCACACGGTGTATACCTACCACAGTGGCTAGGTAGGTACTGATGGAAACGAATGCCCTTACCCGTACTCGTTTACCTACACTGTCCAATGTCCATACCTCTGCTTCCCTCGGCCTCTTGGCTTACAGCCGCATGGTAAGATGAGGTGCAGTGCAAGCCCTTGAGATTGTACATACAGTACAGTACTGTGAATGTCCCGGACTGGGCGTCTCGGGTGGGGCGGTGTTAGCGCACATGCAGCAATTCTAGAACCGCTGGACGACTCGGGCAGGTTGATGCGGAGAGGGCGTTAGCTTGGCTATGCGTGTAATGGACAGCGGGCTGCGGGCTGCGGGCTGCGGTGCCGGGCCGTCGTGGGTGGCTGGGAGGGAGGCTTATACGACCCGCCTTGGGATGCACCGTGCTGCCCCACGCGGCTGAGGCTTTTTGGTGGACTTGTCGCCGACACGGGGTCCAGCTCATCCTTCGTGCTGTTGGCTCTCATGTAGGCGGTTGCGGCGAAATATCTTCGATACTACACCACCTACGTAGCGCCTTGGGGAAGGATTTGCCAACAAGGGGCCCAGGGCGATGGATCAAAATCCCTCATTCCCCGTGAGCAGATCCTGCTGCAATACTAGCACGCCCTGCGCCTATCTCCCTCTACGGCCGTATCATGGGTATTGACTTTATCTAGGAGAGAAAGTACCGTTGACATCAGCCACCGAAGCCCGTCCGAGCTGATCCCTGTTGACAGAACTATCCGAGGCAACCATACAAACGTACACGGCAGTATGTACGTTGTACCTAGCAGTACCTCTTAGCGCGCGCGCTCGGGTCATTCTCCGTCTCACTGGTACATATGTAGAGATTGGTGCATGGATGCATGACTATCAAAGCTTCGCTAGTGCAATGCTTCATCGAGTAGGTCAGTATTGTTCACAGCATACCGTGTCCGAGTCGCCTGGAAGCACTCACCAAACTCACACGTGGGACATGCAGTCATGCCAGCCGTCGCTGATTCGCCAACACATCCACGAGCATGTTTTTTTGACGTGCTGCAGAAAATGAGCCCGGCGCCGACCGCATCGGTCCAATGGCCGCTGGACGCCTAAATTCACAGCCAGCCAGCCAGCCAGCCAAATCGCCGACCACGGGGGTTTTTTTGTTGCCATTGGGCGATCGGTGCCACACAGTAGTGACCTCAGCCGAGAACTGCACTTTGATATCATGCACCGAGATGCGCAGCGACCGGACGGGGGACCTATCGCCACTTTACTGCCAACCACGCCCAGCGTGCGTCCGGCGGCGTGGTCGGCGGTACCGGTATGGCACCGGTGAGTCTTGGCCACTCGCTCGGGAATCGCAACCAAGCACTCGCAGCATAGTGCAAAGGAAAGCCAAGTCCTTCTCCAAACCCAGCTCCCTGAGTCCTTGCAAAGATGGGTGGCACTGTACCTAGCATACCATGTTGTCTTTGCTCAACGGGCCGACACCATGGCATGATTTTTAGCTCACCAATCTCGTCAGCCACACCGCCAAGCACTCGTAGCCTAGTGCAAATTGTTGTAATACCTAAGACCAATTATTTTCCAATCCTACCTCCTTGTGAAGATGGGTAGTATTGTAGCATACCATGTTGTCTTGCTCAAAGGGCCGACACCATGGCATGATGTCTGGCTCACCAATCTCGTCAGCCACACCGCCGTTTCTGATTCATTCGTAGCCGTTGCCCAGCGAACTTATTGCATCAAGATCGTCGTTGGAAGATAGACAACGATGCCATGCGTGCAACTGCCGCGTAATCGTCCTCGAGACGGGCTACTCTATCAACTATGGTCCGATTACGATATGGGTGTTTGATTTCGCAGAAACTCCGCTCAGCATTCTGTCGGGACTAGATTGCTTTCTGTATCGCGGCCAGCGGCACCGCTACCTATCAGTAAGAAGCTTTGGTCTTTCTCCGGACAGTCGTCTACGGTATCTTCCACGATGCCAGATGTAACATGGCATGCAAAGTTCATCCCAGACCAGACAGCGCATCTTATCTCTGCGACAATCATCAAAACAAAAAAATACTACAATTGCGAAAACAAGTAGAATTCTTACAGTGCACTGAGCTACGTGCCACTGTCAAGGGACCATGTTCGTAACCATACTGTCCTATCTGATCCTTACAATCCATGAATGATCCTGCTTCTTACGCGCAGTCCACTGACAAGCCCTCACGCTGAGCACTGTCCTATTGCTAGATTTCGAAGACTAACCAAGGATCCAATGCAGCGAAATGCCATGACACCAGCACGGCGCAAAACCGTCGGGTCACATGACCGGCATACATGACGCACAGCAAACAAACGGCCCATACCAAAGCAATCCACCGGACGGATTGAAAGGTCGGATCCCACAACGCCGTGATGTGCATCATAGCGTGTGCAGCATCAAATCTTAAGTTAAAGTAATTCTATTAAACTACAATTCAACAGACATTGCAATCCAAAGTCACTGGCCAGCAACCACCCCAGCAGCTTTTTCACGGTTTCCACGGCAATCAAACCCCCAAAGCCCTACACAATGGGAGACATTGGCGATGGAGAGACTCCCTCCACGGCTCCCACACTCGAAGTCGATGTGCTGGTTGTCGGCGCAGGACCTTCCGGCGCCTCTCTGGGATGTTTCCTCGGCTCTCATGGTATGCGATGCCGCGACCTCATTTACTCGTTTTGAGTATTGATCGACCGAAAAAAAAAGTCCTAACAACGCACCAGGAATCAAGGGCTTGATGATATCAGATGCTGCGGGTCCCTCGCCGCATCCACGTGCAAACTATGTCAACATGGCGGGACTTGGTGAGTGGGCGGAGCATGAATGGCGGTAGTCGGGCCTCCATCAGACTGACAACCATGTGTTTTCCAAGAATGCCTTCGGGAGATTGGCATCGAGGCCAAAGCACGCGAGGTCTCGTATCCCGTGTCCGAGTTCTCCACGTACACACGTTTCTGCAAGACCTTGGTCGGCGAGGAAATCTACCGGGCATACGTGTTTGGCAACGATCCACATCGTCATGTAAGGATTCGCTTTCGATCAGACCAACCCGCACCCGTGTGTACTGATTTGGGGAAACTAGGGGGATTACCACGATGCGAGCCCGTCAAAGACGTTGTGTCTTTGCCAGACTGACCTTGAGCCCCTGCTGCTCGACTACGCGGAGGAGCACGGCTTCCCTACGCGGTGGAACACGCGACTCGTGAGTTTCAAAGAAGACACTGAAAAAGATGTCGTCATCAGCACCATTGAGAATACCGTGACGGGCGAAATCTACACCGTTCAGTCCAAACAGCTCGCCGGTGCCGATGGCCCAGACAGCACGGTGGTGCGCCAGCTCGAGATTCCAATGGTCCATGGGCCCGGCAACGGCTTTGTTATCAGCGTGTGGGTAGATGCCGATTTGAAGCATCTGACTGAGCACAACCGTGGTCTTTTGCACTATCTCGACCGCCCGGATAAACCCCAGCCAGACTACGGAGTGCTGGGCATTGCGCACTTCATCAAGCCATGGAACGACTGGGTTATTTCGCTGTTCCCACACCCCAGCTACCAAAAGCTCGAGGCGACCGAGGAGCAAATTCTCGCCCGCATGAAAGAGCTCGTAGGCGATGACAGCATCGAATACAAGGTCAAAGAAATCAGCGTCTGGAACTTTGACGAAGTGTACGCAAAGTACTACTCGTCCGGCAACGTCCATGCCGTGGGCAACTCGGTGCATCGGCACCCCCCCTTTGGCGGCCTAGGAATCAGCACCTGCATGGAAGACTCGTTCAACCTGGCGTGGAAGATGTCGCACGTGCTCCAGGGCAAGGCAGCCAAGTCGCTGCTGACGACGTACAACGACGAGCGCCAGCCCGCCGGCGAGTACGTCGTGCAGCGCACCAACGAGAACGGCAGACTCAACTTTGGCTTCTACGGCATGCTGGGCTACCTGGGCGAGCCGGGGACCGACCGCCGCAGCGAGATGGCGGCGCTGCTGCAGACGGACTCGCCCGAGGGCGACGCCCTGCGCGACCGCTTCCGCACCGCCATCCGCGACCTCGCCGACGAGCGCCACTGCATCGGCGCCATGATGAACCAGTGGTACAAGTCCGCTGCCGTGTACACGGCCGACGAGCCCGCGCTGCCCGTCTGGCCCGCCTCCGTCTCCGACCGCTCCACAAAGCTCTACACCAGCACGTATCCCGGGTGGCGCGTCCCGCACGCCTGGCTGACGCCGCCCCAGCACGACAAAGGGCCCCGGCTGCCCCTCGTGTCGACGCGGGACGTCGTGGGCCATGGCCGCTTCACCATCCTGACGGGCATAGGGGGTAAGTCCGTCTGGAGCGCGGCTGCAGAGCACGTCACGCGCGCCACTGGCGTAGAGGTTGCCGTTGCGAGTATCGGGTGGGGCCAGGACTATGGCGACACGTTCTTCCGCTGGCATGAAGTAAGAGAGGTCGACGAGAAGGGGGCGGTACTGGTCAGGCCTGATAGAACGGTCGCGTGGCGCGCCGTGTCTCCGCCGGGAGACGCTGATGCTACGACGGCGAAGTTGCAGCTGGTCGTAAAGCAGGTTCTGGGTCTCAAATGAGGGGGAAGGGGGGGATTTTGATGTGTGATGTTGGATTCTGAGGTTGCTGTAGGGGCCGTTTATTGCTGTGTATAGGTCTATGATGGTGATTGCTTTCGTTGGGTATATGTCATGTTTGAGATGCTCATGTGAGGATTTCACTATAGTGGCATGGAGTTTCTCTTCAGCTCCTGGATATCGAATTTAACTCTTCCTCTTCTGTTCGTCTTTCAAAGTCCCTGCAACATGTTCAGCGGCTCCAAAACCAGGCCAAGCAAGATTTCATCAAAGTACGAGATTTAGACACGTGTGGAAGAGCTTGTTAAAGACTTCCCCAACCAGATTTCGAGAGATGAATTCGGAATCCCTACAGTGTTGTGGTGGATACATGGAGTTTCTTGCTCTTAGCCAGCCCGGTGCGAGCAACGTCTTCGACCGCAGTCGTTGCAACGATTGGCATCGGAAACCCTCTGTATACACCTCGGTTCCGTGCCTGCTCCACGTCCGCCACTCACATCGGTAAGCAACTACCTCCCACGCCATCGACGCTGTTACACGAGAAAGCCTCGAGAGTGAGGCGGACAAGAATGTTATTAGGTCTCGTCGGATTCAAAGCTACAGATCGATAGACGGCGGTCCGTCCTGCACTGGGCGTGTTGAACAAAGCCAGGGGTTACGTATCCGCGCTGCGATGTGTCATGCAGGTGGAGCAGCGTCGGCGGCTCATTCAACCAGTGATGCACATAATCGGTACGTACATGTATGTATGTATCTGGGCTTCACGATCGCGGTAAAACTGCGCAGTGTCTTTCCCGCGCAACGAGCGAGTCGCGACAGCTGTACGAGGAGGATATGGTTTCGGTTTATCTTCGAAGCCGCAGAGGAAGATGAAATGTGTGTTCGTGTAATGTGCTCGCGGCGAGGACGCTGTGCACTGTGGTGATGGAGCAGCGAGAATAGGGGGAGGGTAGCGTTGGGTAAACGTGTACTGGCATGCTGATATGGCGAACGTGGGATACACTCTTCGTATGCCACGGGGAATCTTACTATCGTCTTCTTGCCTGGGATGTAGCATGCCTCGTCCGCTACGAAGAACAAACGCCGCATGCGCAACATCCCACGCGTCGCCCATCTGCCGTATTAGCATATGGCTATGTCGAGTTGTCCGAACCTCGTCATAGTGTATGCTACATTTCGCCGGGCTGGGATTGAACGTTGTTGGCAAGAGAATGCCGATGCGACGCTTCGACTACCTTAGGCACCTAAGCTTTGGACTGAGTCAGAGTCAGTTACATCTATGGCGAAGACATGGCAGAAACCCTCCATCCCGTATCGCTGTCTAAATTCTACTAGCTTCCGGACATTGACTGTGTCTTGTCCTGCGAACAGAATCCCTACATGCAGCTCCAATGCGCCAACCATCTTCACTAGACCTTTTTGTAAAGTGCAAGTATTACAGCAATTTCTTCCTTTTCGAATAGTCGCAATCTTCTTTGCTGAACGCTGATTCTACAACCTGTCGATCGGTCACGGTACGTCTCGCATGACTGTATCGCTCGTCTCCACGGTGCTCAACATTATCGTAGACGGTACGGCAATCTTCCGCCATGTGCGGGGTCCTCGGCTTGGACAAAGTAGGGAGGGAAACGAACAACCCCCGACCAGCCAAACAACGTTGTCGCATACCTAATCTTAGCTACTTGTAGGTAGTTCTCAAATGACGTGCTCAACTACCGACATGTACATACACATATCCAGCACCTGATATCAAGTTCCAAAACACCAAAATCAACCAGCCAATCGACCGACCAAACAACCAAGAAAAAAAGAAGCTACCTACCTACCTACCTAGGTACCGGTAATGCAAGCTCACCATGGCCAACACACACCAAGCCCTCACCTCAGACTACGACCTCAACACACCCTTCCCCACAACCTCGACTGGCCTCCGCCAAGGGCTGACTTCCTACGGAGACGCGCACTTCTCGCTGTTCCTGCGCAAAGTGTTTATCAAAGCACTGGGGTACACCGACGACGCGCTGTCCCGCCCCATCATCGGCATCGTCAACACGGCCTCGAGCTTCAACCCGTGCCACGCCAACGTCCCGCAACTCATTGACGCGGTGAAGCGCGGCGTGCAGCTGAGCGGGGGTCTGGCGATGGAGTTCCCCACCATCAGCGTGCATGAGAGCTTTGCGAGTCCGACGAGCATGTTTCTGCGGAATCTGATGAGTATGGATACGGAGGAGATGATATGCGCGCAGCCCGTGGATGCGGTTGTGTTGGTCGGGGGCTGCGACAAGACGACGCCTGCGCAGTTGATGGGGGGGATTTCGGCGAACAAGCCGATTGTGCATTTGGTGACTGGGCCGATGATGCCGGGGAGCCATAGAGGTGTGCGTATTGGTGCGTGCACTGATTGCAGGAGTAGTTGGGCACGGTTTCGCGCGGGGACAATGGACGTGGAGGATATCTCGGCCATCAACGATGAGCTTGCTCCGACGGTGAGTTTGTTGGTGACAAGCGTGGCAAGGGATTGCTGATCATGTCCAGGGCGGCACTTGCGGGGTCATGGGGACAGCAAGCACTATGGCGTGTATTCTGGCAGCTTTGGGTGTTATGCCCTTGAATGGTGCGACTGCTCCAGCTGTATCTTCGGCGCGTCTGCGTGTGGCCGAAGCCACAGGTAAACTCGCAGTGCAGGCGTCATCGACCAAGTTGCGACCACAGGACATTCTCAGCCGCAATTCCTTCCACAACGCCATCACAGTCCTGCAAGCCATCGGAGGGTCCACGAACGCGGTTGTGCATCTCATGGCAATCATTGGACGACACCCGGCTGTAGCAGGGACAGTCACGCTTGAGACCTTCAATGAGATCGGCAAGAAAACCCCTTTGCTTGTGGATCTTAAACCCAGTGGCGAGAATTACATGACTGATTTCCACAATTCTGGCGGTATGGTTGCCCTGCTGCATGAGCTCAAGCCATTGCTGCATCTTAACGCAAGGACAATCTCTGGAAGGACCCTAGGAGAGGAGATTGATGCGACGCCGTACTTTCCCGTCCCCCGAGATGCAGCGACAAACTGTCTGCATCCCCTGGGAGAGCCACTCTACCCTGCATCCTCCCTGGTCGTCCTTCGCGGCAACATATGCCCCAATGGCGCGATCATAAAAGCCAGTGCGTCAAAGGATAGAAACCTCCTCAAACACAGAGGTCGCGCAGTAGTTTTTTCAAGCTCTGCAGACATGGCTGCACGTATCGACAGTGTGGAGCTAGCAGTTGATGCAGACAGCGTACTCGTGCTGCAGAACATCGGCCCTGTAGGCAATCCAGGCATGCCCGAGGCTGGGCTTATCCCTATTCCCCGCAAACTCAGCGAGCGAGGTGTGCAAGACATGCTGCGGCTGTCAGATGGCAGGATGAGCGGAACGGCGGGAGGCACGGTAATCTTGCACATCTCACCAGAATCTTCGGATCCGGAATCAGTCTTTGGGATCGTCCAGAATGGCGATATTATCGAGTGTGACCTCGACCGAGGTACTCTCGAGCTTCATGTTCGTGACGAGGAAATTCGAACCAGGATTGAGGAGAGAAAACGTGGCTGCGGCCCAATAGGAAAAGCAGCACAGGTGCACACTCGCGGCTATCGTGGACTTTATATGCGAAGTGTCAATCAGGCCCATGAAGGCGCCGATTTCGATTTCCTCACGGCCGCGGGTCCTATTAATTGAAAGGTTTAAAAGTTTTGAGTTGAATCAGGGACGCCGAAACAAGGAAAGAAGTCACCGAATAGATTCGCGTAGGATTTAATCAACGTCCAGATTTTCGCCAAAAAGATGCGTGTGCTGGTATGTAGCAAAGGCTCATTTCGTGCTTTGGCCTCAAGCATGTGCGGCGCAGAGACTGATCGGCTATGGTCTGTAGCAGGTTCATTACAGCTTTGTGAGTGAATCATTGCAGCCATGCCGATAGTAGTAGTCCATGTCACAAGCGCAATATCACGCTCTGGGCTCGCGGATTTGATGTGCTAAACCCAATGCGACGCCGTTCGCCCGTGTGCTGCGAGATCTCGGCCTCCCGTCGATCCAGCCGATCAAGTATATCACTTTGCCACTTAAGAATATCGGTGACTGGATGATACGCACAAGGGGTTGCTTCGCGTACAATGGTACAATGCTGTTAGCCACGTGTTTGGGCTCAGAGGTTAGTTTCGCCAGCTTGAAAAGATAAATAGGCGAGCAAGGAAGTAGTTACTTGATGGACCAATGTACTTCTGGTCTGCATTGTATGCGCACCAATCGAAAGAAGACCGATTTTATGAGCCCGCTAATCCGACGGTATGACGGGCTGGGCCGGCGATGGCAGTGGGCGGCATCATTACCGTAGCATTCGCTGTGGCCAACACGATTGCGCCATCCAGTTCTGCGTGCCAATGGACTGGCTCGAATCTTGCGTCGCTAGCAACGTGCGCACGCAGTACGAAGTCGTGGATTCCTGCGTGGAACTCTGCCGGACATTTTTCCGGCGGCGGAGAAAATTGGGTGTGCAGGTGCAGGGGAGCATGAAGAGGTGGGCAGTCCGCTGGTGGACGCCTCGGAAAATCTCCGCATGCACCAATCCAATCCATGCAATACCTATCGCGACCACATCACAGACACCTTTCCCATCCACGCAACACTCCGCATTCTTACGAGGGATCTTCGGGCGATTTCTATTCTTCTTTAAGCCGAGCAGGCTACGGAAACCATGTCCAAGACCGCATCTGATGAGAAGACATACGTCACCGCGCTCGAGGCCGAAACGTTTGTAAAGAACGTGCTTGTTGCAAACGGCGTTGTCCTCGAAAATGCAGTTGTGGTTGCTCGCTGTTTGATAGCAGCCGACTTGAGAGGCGTAGACACACATGGCATGAATCGAATTCCCTCTTACGTGGAGAGACTTCGGCAAGGAGTCTTGGATGACTCGGCAAGACCTGAAGTCAAGCAGATTACCCCCGTGGTGACACAAGTAGATGCACGCAATGGATGGGGTTTCGTAGCAGCTGACGTGGGCATGACCGCTGCAATTAAATCTGCACAAGTGAGTAGGATGATAAATGCTTCACGCGCAAGATCAGCGGGATAACTGTGTTCTCTCCAGCTGTACGGCATTGGAATGAGCAGCATCAAGCATTCGAACCATTTCGGTATGAGCGCGTGGATCGTGCAGAAAGCGCTAGATGCCGACATGATGAGCCTCGTCTTCACCAATTCGAGCCCTGCGTTGCCCGCCTGGGGTGGAAAATCCAAGCTGCTTGGAGTGTCCCCAATAGCTTGCGGTGCGCCTGGCAAAGAGAAAGCATTCATTCTCGACATGGCCCCATCCGTGGCAGCGAGAGGCAAGATCTACAAGGCGAAAAGAAGGGGAGAGGCCATTCCACCAGACTGGGCGCTGGACAAAGACGGCCGCCCTACGACAGATGCTGCAGCCGCACTGGATGGTGGCGTCATGCTTCCCATGGGCGGCCCCAAGGGTTCCGGGCTCGCTGTCATGATGGATGTATTTTCCGGAGTGCTCTCGGGCTCTGCATTTGCAGGACATGTGACCGGTCCTTACGACCCGTCCGCTGCTTCAGATGTTGGTCACTTTCTGGTAGCGATCAAGCCTGATCTGTTCATGAGCCTGGACGACTTCAGGGAACGGATGCAGTATCTCTACGACCGTGTCGTGGGTGCAGAGAAGGCCGCTGGGGTAGATCGGATCTATTTCCCAGGAGAGCTGGAGCAGATACAACAAGAAGAGCGGCAAACGACGGGGATACCGCTTGTCCAAGCGGAACTTGACGCCCTCAATGAGGAGGCGGTAAAGGTCGGGGTGGACATTTTGCAGGGTCGGCAAAGTCAGGCTGATATGCAGATGCAATGAAGCTGTTGAGCAGTGTGTTGGAATGGGGGTGCACAGTTGTACCGGTATGCTGCGCATGGTACGTACAGGAGTAGCCAGAGGTCGAGCAGGGTATGTTGAGGAGATGTATCATTGTGCACGTTCTGTCACGTGTGTGGTGTGGGTGGTGTGGTGTACGAAGTAGTGTAGTGGTGCTGTGGTTGTTGGGCAGAGGACAGGCCGCCAAGCCTCGGGCACCCGGAGTTTAGCCGACGTCAGTCCGCCAGGTTCCCCGCCAGGTTCCCCGCCCCGACCATGGACACCCCGTCACATGACCTGCTTGCTTCACAACCTCGGTGTTGCAGAGCCTCATGTGCTTTCGCGCTTCTTCGCCAGACTCGCTGCTGTGCCGCATCGTCCGTAATCGCCCATGAGATGGAAAAATACCGCCAATACAAATACAGTGTTAGAACACCAGCCAGACGACATGCCCCGCTCACCTGATGGACGCTCAACTGCCGGCAAAGCTACCGTACCACTACGGCACCGTAGCTTGCGACTACGCTGTCGTAGATGAGGGTGCATGCACCTCACCGGAACTCCACGGGCCATTATTCCCAGCCATGCGATCCAGTGCGACGCAGCTGGAGATGACGACGTGCCTCTTCTGCGCAGCGGACTCGGCCTTATAAGAAGAGCCGGGAAGCACCTCACAGGATGGCACCAAGTGTCTGCCTCCACTCTGATGATTCTAATCTAACCCGGCTGCCCTCCGTCTTTCACGATGCGCCCAACACGCTTCCCGGCGCTAGGCTGCATGCTTGGCATCACTCTTGTCTCCGCGACGCCTGTGCCGAGAGACGCCTCTTCCGCCTTGACGGTTGATCTTGGCTATGGCATTTACCAAGGCGTGCACAACACCACAACCGGTCTCAATGTATGGAAAGGGTCTGTGTAGTGTCTCGACCACCGAGCTGGATGACTGCCGTAGTCTGACCCTGCTCGCAGCATTCGATATGCATCCCCTCCGCTTGGTGACCTTCGCTGGCAGGCGCCCGTCCTCCCTGCCCCTTCGCGCAATGCCACAATCCATGCTACCGCCTTCGGGCCCTCTTGCCCCCAGGCTCCACCCGCGCCTCAGAATTCCTCCACACTGGGCGACGAAGATTGTCTCTTCTTGAACGTGTATGCGCCTCAAAGCGAGCCAGGGAGACAATTACCAGTTCTGGTCTGGATCCATGGTGGTGGCTACGGCGCCGGCAACGGACAGCAGGATATGAGGGCCATCATCAATGACAACGACAATGCGTTTGTGGCTGTGACTATTCAGTATCGTGTCAGTCGTGTCGGCTTCCTGGGCTATTTTTCTGCGATCCATTACTGACCATCAACCCAGCTTGGTGCATTTGGCTTCCTCTCGTCCACACAAGTCGCAGCAGACGGCGTTGTCAATGCGGGCATTCTGGACCAAGCTTTTGCATTGCAATGGGTTCAAGATCACATCGGCCAATTCGGAGGAGATGCCCGCAGAGTGACCATTTCGGGTGAGAGTGCTGGTGCAGGCAGTGTCATGCTGCTCAGCACCGCGAAGAGTGGCACGCTCGGCACATCACTATTTCAAAATGTGAGTAATTCAAGTAAGGAGTGATTCAAGTGTCTCAAAGCACTCTGCTGATCATCAACACCAGGCGATTGCTGCATCCCCGTATCTGCCTCCGCAGTACGATTACAATGCTTCTATTCCCACGCAGCGCTTTCAAGACTTTGCTTCTCGTGCGGGCTGCTCTAACACGACCAACACGCTCGTTTGTCTGAGAGGGAAAGACTCAGAGACACTGCAAGCTGCAAATGCGGCTGCCAACTCGGTCGCATTCTATGGCAACTGGGCATTCTTGCCCGTCACTGACTACGACTTTGTTGCCACTCTATCAAGCGTAGCACTTGAGAAAAAGCAGGTCAATGGAGAGCATATATTGGTCGGCAACAACGCAGATGAAGGATCACTATTTGTGCCACCAGGGATTAATTCCACCAACGCGCTCAAGACCTGGCTCCAGGGCAACTTCCCGTCACTCAACACTACGGTCATACAGCACATTGTGGATGCCTACGCTTCAAACTCGATCGATTCCACAGCGAGATTTGCTACCTCCGGTTTTGGTCCCGCAAATGCCCTTACGACTAGCCCAGTCGCCACCGGTATTCAGCAGACCGCATACAACATCTACGCAGAAGCCACTTTTGTCTGTCCTTCCTATTGGCTCAGCGGCGCCTTCACAACGGCACATCGCACAGCTCACCATTACCAGTATTCCATCCCTGTAGCTCTGCATGCCGCCGATGTGAGCGGATATTTTGGTCCTGCGACTCCAAACCAGCCCCCCGTATTCACAGACGCCTTCCGCCACATTTGGGGTGCGCAGATCGAACGCGGAACTCCAGCAGCTGCTCTCACTAATCTTACGTGGCCTACCTGGGTAGAGGGCGAGACCAGTCAGATGCTCAATCTGAACACCACTGGCGGCGTGGAATTTCAAGCAACACTGAGTACAGGCGTGAATGCAACCGAGTATAGAGAACCAGGCCTACGTAATGCTTTTAGTACTGTGAATGCATGGTCGTGGGAGGCAGACAGAGGGGAGAGGTGTGCCTTCTGGCGAGAAATCGCTAGTCTGGTGCCCATCTAATGGTATCGATTTGTCGCCGCAGACTGGGTACCTAGTCCATGTGACTTGGCGCTGCCCAAAGTGCCACGTCCTGCATGTAAACGTCTCGAAAATTCATGTGAGGTAACAATGACAACAGGGATGTTGCGTTTGTCAAGACGTGTCGCTGTTCTGTGTTCTTCAAATCGGCTGTCAGACGCTGGCCCAAAAGGGTACAGTATCTCCAATGAGATAATAGTGCGTGGAGTACTACATATACTCAGCGAACCCCTACTCACAACGGGTGACCAATCCGTCGTAGACAACACGGCGCCTGACATCGGCCCCTCATCTCTCGGTCTCGACTCTCGTTCATTCGCTCTGCTCGAGTTTCGTCAAATGTTGCCGAAACGGCCTACCTACGTGCTCCACAATGGTACTAGCAACCAGAAGAGCTGAGCATTGTCGTGCGCCAATAGCCTGCAGGGCGCGAGTCAGAGCAAAAGTTGTGTCCCTCTGGTTGTCTCCTTCTGCACATCACCTGACAGCCCTACAAAAGCTGCCGCTGCAGGCTCTCCACTTTACTCGCCAAAGCCCTGCTCAGAGGAAGCAACCTGCATCGACCCGCAGATAGCGATAAAGATCGAAACGCCCCCATTGGACCTCCTCCAGCTGAGTAACCAACTTCGAAAGCAAGTCAGCAAGATACCATCTGCATGTTTTTCTAATCATAGTCCCCGTTTCCAGTCTTCTAGAAGCGCATCATACTCGACTCGGGTCAGCAACAACGCTACGACAGGCCTTTTTTGTCTACGCCACGGCTCCCTTCTCGATGTAATGATCTTGGGTGCCGTCAAGCGTTGCATGAGGCTGAATCCATATGCTTGGAGACGACAACTTACAACGGAGAATCTGTAAGAATGTCGCTTAGATCTGGTAGGAGACCCTAGTAGATGTAGATGGCGCGCGACCTAGAGCCATCAAGTGCGCTGCGAGTGATCAGGATGGCGGCGCGAACTTACACTACTAATGTGCATCTCCAACAATAGCAGTGCAATTTTTTTGGGGTCCGCTTCCTGCCTGCCACAATTGCGCCTCCGTTTTTGCAAGCGTCGTTTGGCCTGTATATGTGTATATGGCTCGTCTTGTCATTTCAACGATTCAAATACAGGAATCAAATCATCGTCGGTAATATCTTCTTCATCTTGACTCCTCTTCCCATCATCACGATGCCGCAAACAGCTCCCTGGATCCGACAAGGGGACTGCAAGAGCAACATCATGTTGTCAGTGCACTTTATCCTGCAATTTTAAGCCACGTTACTGATCCCTGTCCAGCATTTTCGTTGCCTTTGCAGCAATCGCCCTGTGGTCCACCGTGCCGCTAACAATCCGCGTACTGACCACGCTCAAAAAACGCTCAGGCCTGTACTTTTGGTCGCTCTTGGCTACAACGTGGGGTCTTTGTATCCGCCAGATTGGCTTTCTGGCCAAGTCCGTCCCGGGGAGCTGTCCCTGGCAGGTGTCCCAGGTGCTGTTGCAGATTGGATGGATTGCCATGGTGACGGGCTTCTCGACGGTGCTTTATAGCCGGCTTAACATCATCTCGCGCAAACGTATTCTGCGACGCGCAATTCTCGCCATGATCGTGTCGAATGGCATCCTGTGGCACACGTCAATGACAGTCATCTCGTTTGGGAAAAGTTGGTGCAAAGACGCTGGGCGTCGTGACTGTAAGACCACCCCCAGCTGCATTTCGATCTAAGCCCCTTGACTAATTCGCTTTTGCTGCTAGTACTCAAGAAATGGGAATCCGTACACAGGCCCTTCGAGCGGTGTCAGATCCTCTTCTTCACTCTCCAAGAAACCATCATCGCCCTCACGTACATCAGCATCGCGTACAAATACCTCAAGAGCGGGTTCGCGCAACGGCGCCAGAAGAGAAGTGCCATGGTCCTGCTGATTCTGGTTCAGATTGTGGTGGTCGCCGTCGACATGGCCATAATCCTCATCGACTTTGCGGGCTACATCACGCTGAAGGTATCTCTCCTCTCCTTCGCCTACGCAGTCAAACTTGAATTGGAATTCGTCGTTCTCAACCAGCTTGTGGAGCTGTCAAGTCTCGGCTTACCGCGTGTTCTGCCCGCCCATCGTGGCAGCGGGCTCGTGGAGAAGACGACGGAGAAGTCTCCGTGTTCTCAAAAGACGGTCTCGGGTCAGAGGATGATGCATGATACTGTGCAGGAACTTGTTCCGTTGGAGAGCAATTCCTCGTACGATTCGCTGCATTTTATTACGATGCCGCAAGCTCTTCGCTATGCGCGGCACGACACGTCTTGAGGGTAGAGAGATAGCCATGTTAACCATGATCTGAACGTTTCAAGGTCATACGAATGTAGATATGTTTGCCATAAAGACACTTCTTCTAAAGTATCAATGATGATATCGTTTTCAAAGGTCTGCCTCAGGTTCTCATACACTCTGTGTAGCTGTGCGCCTGTATTTTGGTAGCGTCTTTGGAGAGTAATGTGCTTCCTTCCGTGGCAACACGAATCGTTCTAAGGAGAGCACGATTAGCAAAGTAGGTAATGTTGGGTAATTTCAACATTTTTATGCTTTTCTTAGAGCCTCGCTACCGGTATCTGTCCGATTTGTCATTGGGAGTTTATCTAATCATATTCAAGACTTGGAAGGCCAAGAAGTCAGGTAACACCACGGGGCAGCGGGATCAACGCTAAGAGACTGCTCAAAGTGTACGAAGTAAAGTCTCGATTGTTTACTGGGAGAAAAACAACACATGGGCTAATCGCCTAGTGCACTCTCCCGGGCAACGCGCCCCTGAAGTCTTTTTACAAGATCGTAGTTTCCAACAAAGGATAGCAGACCGTAACACCGACATTCCCCCCACTCTGTTCCCGAGCCATGCAGTCCACCCAGCGTGGTTTCAGATTCCCGGAAGGTGTCCAAGTCATTCTTGGTGGCCACCAACTCCAATCCGAGTTTCCGACTCTTAATCCGGCAACAAATTTCACACGTTTCCTTCCTCCAAACGAATCCGACACCCCTGAAGCACTGTTTATTCCCAGACTGAACAAGTGCACAGTCAAGGCCCCACGTTTCACTCGTCGATCGAATCCATCCGAGTTTCTCATCTACACAGATGGCGCCTGCAGTAACAACGGAGATGAAGGTGCCAGAGGAGGTTGTGCCTTTGTCTATCGTCCCGAAACATCTCAACCCATGATCCCGTCCACGACCTCTTCGGGACACTCCACGCATTCTATGGGACTTCACAAACTTGGCGCTTGTAACTTCCGCCTCGAGTCCCGTGGCCCCACGGGTGAGGCCGTTCCCCAGACCAGTAACCGCGCCGAGCTGCGTGCCGTCATTGCTGCTCTCGGATTTCGTACATGGTACAACGAGGGCTGCGAACGCCTTGTCATCGCCACAGACTCGACCTACGTAGTCGATGGAGCCACAAAATGGATCAAGAAATGGCAGCAGAACGGATGGCACACGGCAACACGCCAGCCGGTCAAGAACCAGGACCTGTGGAAAGAACTCATCAAGGAACTCGAGAGATGGAGTGCAGCAGGGGTCGCGATACTGTTTTGGCACATTCCGAGAAGATTCAATACACTGGCGGATCGGTTCGCAAAGGAAGCTACGGCCCTTGCTGCGGTAGAGGATTGGGTGAAAATCCAGGGTCTACTGTGCTGACGTCGTAGATGTCCTGGCAAGCTAGAGAAGCACCGTTAGACGATGGTGTGGAGAGCTTAGCTATTATCACCTACGAGAACCGAGTCTACCAACGTTGGTATCAATACACAAACTCTGCGCTTATAAATTATAGGCGCCTTAGGGCTTCTTCCTGCTGGCCCAACCTGACCTTAAACGTATACTTTGTTCTGTCTCGCTAGCTTACCTTAGCCTTGGGCTGATAATAATCAAGTTGCAGTCGTGAAGACGGTGGTTGCGGCAATAAAGAATTCTAGGTGGTATCAAGACCTGACGGCGTGCATATTACTTAGAAGGGTCCCGCCGAGCCGCTTTTATAGCTCCTAGTCGCTAATAAATGCCGCGTGTCATACGCATGGTACTACGGAGAGAGGAGTTGGGTGGATGACTTATCTCAATGGAGACATAAGAGAAGCTTCGATAAGTGCGATCGAGGCTACTGTGAAATTACTCGATATTCCAAACCCATGTATCCATCATTGTGTCGATTCGTACCTCGAGAAAGAACAGTAACGGTGTTCCTCGACTTGGAATCGTGGAAGGGGTTAGTGTTTACCGTTGGAGAAACGTGAACGTTTCAACAGATCCCATACAGATGGCGAGTTGTCCGTAGCTTTGCTTAATGTCCACGTCGAATTTTTTTATATCCCAATTAAGAGCACTGATTCAATCTCAATGAATCGAAATGCATAATAGCAATATTGCGATTGCAAACGACGCTGCCTTGATTCAAAGCGGTCTTGAAGCCACTTATCGCAACAAATTGGCCAGATTCATGCCTTCGTATTAGAACATATGGAGAGACTCTCATAACTCTTCAAGAATACGTTGTCAGCATTGCAGACACTTTGCGCGAGTCTGATTTTCGCGGGACTGCTTAGCAACAGACAAAGGAAGCATCACACAAAGGAGGCTCGTACAAGGCAAAAGTTACGATATCGTCCAACTCTTTAGGGGCAAGGAGTTCAAGGCCATCGTGAAACAAAATAGCGAGATTAGTACTGCTTTAAGACTTTCAAACGTTCGTGGGCGTGGAGGAAGGCAGTATATCATGTCCTAGGAAGTACTATGCGACACCATCCCAAGTGTCGATACTTACTTCTCTAGGGATCTTCCTGTCCCGGGTTATTACTAGGCTATTATAATCATTGACGGCCGTCCTATTACGCTTTCCTTTGACTTTGACTCAAGCATGGATACCTACGTTGGTTATGTTGTAGACAGTGAATCGCTCAACGTCACTGCTACAGACGCTACTCTTTTTTCCCTGGCCGACCTCGCGAAGAGGTACAATCGCGGCAATAGTGACCTACACTACCGATTTAACGATTTCAAAGTTCTCCTCCAGCAGATCGAACTGAATACCTTTAGTCTTGTAAGCAAGGTGAATAGATTTGTGCATGGCTGTCAAGTGGGGCCGTGTTGTATACTGATCTGTGGAATTGTTCTCCTTACTTGGTTCTACGTGGTAGCTGTTGGCGCGGAGCTGAGGGAGAACATGCAAGCGCTGGATCGCCAACACCGCCAAACCCAGCACGATCTTGCGTTAGACAATATCGCGGCTCTGCGGCGCTTCGTAGTCCTGCGGCAAATGTTATTAGAGTCCGCGGTCCGGGTGCCGCTGGACATCGGTCACGAACGAGAGAGAGTGGATGCGTCCTTCGACGATTGTGGAGAGTATCTAGCAGCGGCTGAAGAGCGTACTCCTCCAGGGTTCACGCGTCGCCCATGGAATCAGGACAATCAGGACAGTGACCGCCCGAGTTCTCGATCAGCCTTAACGTGGCGCCCGCGGCCACCCCTCACCCCGCGACATCTTTCCTCGATGAAGCTAGTAGCGTGAGGCTGAACATCCGCCATGGCTCAGCTGCAAGGCACTAACAATGTATGGACCAATCCTAGGCCACGACCAACGCATTCGTCGTCATTGGTTAGAATCGAGAGCATTCCAGACCATTGAGAACAACGATCCAGACACGAATCTCTGGCTAACCAAGTGCGACGATACTTTGGCAACAGTATATAGTTCTCATGTCTCTTCGGATGGAACTTGTCGAACACTGTACAGACCTTGACACCATGCGTTACTCAATCACATTTCTTGGCCTCATCGCCATCACATCCGGCACGCCAATAACAACATCGACTACCGATCCATGCCAGTCGCTCGTTCAAAGACTTCTCACTCCGCTTGCGAAAGATCCAGCTGCTGCCAAATTCTGCGCGGCCAAGTATCCTCTGGATTCTTCTGCTGCTACTACTTCGACCGCCAATATCAAGTCGAACAACCCGTGAGTCCTGGGACGCTTCCGGATTGTGTTACAAAGCTGACCAAAGATCGCACTTAGGCTCTACGTGCAGCTCAATAAAGCAGCAGACAAAGTAGCCAGCACTTTTTGCACATGCAACTTCGATCCTTGCGCAAGAGGAAGTACTTCCAATAGTCGAGGTCGTGGGTGTGGTCGTGGTGGGACGCAGGTCAGGGGCAGAATAAGAAGATACCGTAGTGAGGACTCGGACGAGGCTTAAAAGTCAAATACAAGTTCATGAACCATTCGTCTTCTGAAGTGCGATTGTTTCTTATTACCGATGCATTGCTTTTATCGCTTTACGATCCATCATGTTGCATACACACATTACGACCGCATACCTAGGCCCGACGTACCGTACTATGTATGTACCCAGCGCTACCACAGACGGGAACAATTGCCATCCTGAACACCGGGGTAACTGCATTCAAAATTTCTTTGCAAAGGGCAGTTCGTGTTCTCAAGAATCGCCATATTGTCGTGTACTCGAGTGGCGGAAATTACAAGGAGAACGTCGTTGGACGTAGTCAAGTATTGTCGCATTGTTTTTCACGATGAAAGGGCCTGTCTTGTGGAGCAAAATAACATTATCGAGGCAGAAAGGTGGGTATGGCAGGCAGCGGAGGAATCAGAAATGTGGGCAAGCGTCCCAGCCGGTCCGGGGGTGGGAGCAGCACGGACACTGTGGCTTGGAGTCTTGGACTTGCTGAGATTCACCCCACCAGCCACCGGCGAAGAATACTCATCACATCTTCATTAATCGTCGCTCCGCGGTAAATCTGTGCTACTATACGCACATCGCTACTCAAAGCGCTGTCGACATCGTCTATGTTCGTGGCGGGCATCCGCTACACGATGTAGCAACATGACTCTACGCATAATGATGCCCAGGACGGCAGCTTCGGACAGATGCAACCACGCAGATCCTCCTATCTGAACACAACAAGCAGCAAAGAAAGGAGCTAGACCAGCAACTCCCTTTCCTCACCAGTGTCAGCCAAGTCCACACACTGCCACTGGTGGAGTGACATAAACATGCTGTGGACCACAAGTAAATATCTGCTTCTAGAACGAACAGTAAAGCTAAATCGCCATGCTTGACTGCTTCCATTGCATTTCCATTGCATAGCTTGCCAAGTCCGCAAGTGCGTCGGCAGCGGACATGTCGCCCAAACGACGCGGAGGGGGACCGGATCACTCTCTGTCCTTGCGCGCATGGCTCCCTTGCTTTCTGTGGCCATTCAGTGTAGCCTTATTGCTCGCATCCCGGCGTGCCTGACGCTGCTTGCTGCCAAATTTAGAACCTAACGGTCCCAAGGCTTTTTGCCGAGCAAAACTTCTCTGTCGTCCCCTGAGATTGAATGCCGTACATGGTACGTACGTTCTGTCTTCTCCTCGACACTAGTCGCGCTCGTATCCAGTAGTCCTGTCACCTACTACATGGAGTAATCCTCCGCAGGCTGGCAAAATGCTAGCAAGTGCACATCCTGGTGGTGTGTGCGCGACTGACATCTCGACACTACATCCCTAATAAGAGCTTTCGGCGCATAATTTAAGGAACACATGTAGGCTCCCCGCATCGCTCTTTCAACTCATTCACTGCACATCCATCTTGGTGGCTCCAACACTCGTTTTGAACATTCTTTGCAATGAGACGCTCTTTGATCGTTGGTTTCACGCTGCTTGCGCCAAGCTGGCAAGCCTATGTCTGGCCTAGCAAGCAGGATCAACTGGATGATTTATTGTACCTGCAGTCTGGATACATACGGAATGGCGCGCTTTCTGATCGTGAGTATCTGCTATTCAAGATGCAGCCAGGACTAATTTTGCATGCAGAGGTTCTCACGTGCGACTTTGGTGCTAACGTGCCCGGAATACAAAAGGCAGCAGAATGGGTTCGAACAGCTTTCCATGACGCAGTAACACACGATGCGACAACCAAAATCGGTGGCTTAGACGCATCAATTCAGTATGAGCTCGACCGTCCGGAGAACCTCGGCGCCGCACTCAACAACACCATGGCGGATATTTCAAGTTCGGTAAACATCCACAGTTCGGCCGCAGATGTACTCGCTTTGTCGCTTGTCATGGCGGTTGCTAGGTGCGGCAGGATGCGCATCCCCCTGCGAACTGGCAGGATCGACGCCACGGAAGCCGGTATCAAGGGGGTGCCCGAGGCGCATACAGATCTCGAAACAAGCCGGAACAGATTCAGCACTGCCAGTCTGAATGAGAGTATGTGTGAAAACATGAATACTTGGGACCGTACTAATAAGATTGCTTAGCCGAGATGATCACCCTGATTGCCTGCGGACACAGCATTGGAGGTGTTCACTCAGTTGATCATCCTGAGATTGTGCCTGGTCCGGTCAGCGCGGAGAACAAGCTCAGTTTCGACACCACGAAGGCCACGCTTGACAATAACGTGGTGCTGGAATATCTGGACAATTCAACGACTAATCCTCTGATACGGAACACCAACGATACGCTGAATTCTGACAAGCGCATCTTCGCTGCGGATGACAATGCTACGATGAAAAAGCTTGCAGACGCTGACTACTTCAAGTCTCAATGCGAAGCCGTGTTTGAGCGCATCCTCGACCTGGTGCCTGGTGACGTCACGCTCTCTGAGCCCATGGTGCCCGCAGACATCAGACCTTACATTACTTCTTACGCTTTGAAGGCCAACGGCTCGATTGAGTTTGCTGGACGTATCCGCGTTCGCACCACGCCGATAACCGGACGTGATTCGAACTCCCTCACGGCTTCAATCGTTCCCATCTCACGCAAAGCCACTCCGATAGCTGAAATTGCAGCAAAGCGCGCGACCTTCCGTGGAGGAAATTCCTTTGGCTATCTGGACGAGGAGTTAACATGGTTCGAATTCAATCAGACGTTACCTGCTGGAGTTGCATTAGAAGCTTTCAACATTCGCGTAAACAACATTACCTACGACAATGCTGGAACCGGCGGCTTCCCAGTCAATCCCGATATCCTTTACCAAAAGGCACATTCTTGCGTGACCTTCGATGCAGCAACAAACAAGGGTACTTTGAATGTCGTGGCTGCTGTCTCGAAATCCCTCCTGAGCAGCAACAACGTTCCACAAATCCGCCTTGTGCAGAAGACTAAGATCTCTGGCAACTTCATTCCTCGCCTGGACCAAGAGGTTGTCGAGATGACAGAGGCAGGCAAGGAAACCGCCGACTACGTGTACTATACCGTTTCGCGCTTTGTGAGCCGCGATGGGCTTGATACATCGTTTGACTTCGAGGTTGGTGATTCTAAGGTGGAGTTCATCACGACGGGCGAGCTAGGTGGAGAGAAGGCCTGCGCCCCGTTATGATACGCTTAGATCGTGTATCCGAATTTACGAGCCTGAGACGAGTCATAAGCGAAGCTCTCCCTATAATACTGGTATGGTCACTAGCACAACTTAAAAGATGCAGGTCTGTGCTCTGCTGGCTCAAAGAGTCACGCTCCAGGCATACGAAACCTGCTTCCTCGTGGCACAGCCTGGAAAGCAACGACGTGGTTCGGTCAATATATTGACATGTAATGATTGCGAAAGATGTTTAGGCATGTGGAAATGGCTGCTTCAGTAGTACATGGCACCATGTACTTAGTGTATCAAGATAATGAAAACATATAGCGTTTGAATTCATAAGACATTGATCGCTAACACGTCAAATCGTTTATATCAATTGTTACTGTTGTTGCTTACATGGTGCTCATAACATGATGTAAAGGAATTCTTAAAACAACCCTGAAGGCCTTTGGTGCACTTACGGTGATCTGATTAGCATTTGCACAGGCTGGTGAAGTACCTGTACACAGAATGTGACTTGTTGACCATCCGTCGAGTTTGGGAACAAAAGACACGATTGCCCATGTCGCTTGCTGCGTGCATCTCAATATAGACATCATGCCCATCAATTCCAGTGAAACAAGTACGACAAGGTAGCTCCCACGCCGGATGCTGTACCGAGAGCTATAGCTCTTCCTGTCGGCAGTCCTACCGCTCTCGCAAGCACGCCCGTACCGCCAGTGACTACACCAACAAACGCTATATCCCCATGGCGCATAGCTTTCTGCCTTGAGCGTAATCTGGCCATCATGCACTGTGTCGCGGTTTCCTCCGCCCCCGACGTTGGACTGATTCTAATCTCTTTGTCTACACCGTTCAGCCTTATCGAGTGACTGAATGAAGAGCCATCGCGCTTCGCACGCATGCGCATGTAGTTGCCTGTTATCTTGTGTAATGTTTCACCTTCCTCTTTATCCGCAAAGAAGACACTGTAGCTACATGCTCCGTCTTCTTTGACCAGAAAGTAGTTGTCTTCAAGGAAGGGACTTGGTGCCACGAATATAGGTCGATTTGAGCTGTCATTAAGGTGGTCTGAAGAGGCGAGGCTGGCATACGCGTTGCGGAGACTCCAGCTTCGAGACCCATCCTTGAAAAGAACGACCCACGAGCCTTTGATACCTAGCGCAATGGTGGCAGGTGTGGACGTTGATTCTTCGATCGCTTTCTTCAGGTCTTTCGGCATCGCATTCGTGATCTGCGACGTCCCGTATTGCGCGAAGTAGCTACCGTTTGGTCCAATCGTGATGGATATCTCCTTGACCTTGTTTGCGTCCTGTCCTACACGCTGCCCGGTCCAATCATGCAGCCTTTGATACGTGTCTCGACCACTCACATCTAGAACCAGATGTATCAGTTTAATCTTCGACCTTGGAGGACTTGTATTCATTTACATGCATCGATATCTTCGGCTTTAACCACTTTAATCAAGGTCAGCCGTGTAGTGCTCCGCTGAAGTCACCGTGCCACGCTTGCAATAGCTATTGTTCCATGAATGGACGACGCGGCCGTCTCCATCTTCATTTTGACCGCCAATAAAGAACCCATTCTCATGCTTGAAGGCCATCTATTCCGGGTCGCAGATACCAATCTCCGACCATGGACTCAATTTTGAGCGGACACTGACATGTTAGCGTATGCCAATCAAGGAGCATTTTCGGGAAAATCTCACGATCGCCAGTTTGTGCCACATCGAATCCAATACCAACCTTGGGGACCAAATGCGAAGTGGACTTCGGATTTAGGCAGAGTGTTCTCTCCTCCATGTACTCTATCGTCACTGTTCGGCGTCCGGGGGGCCTTATTAGGGCTTGACATGTTGTAACAAGGACACGACTAAAAGACCTCAAGAGACGAAGGTGGTATCACCAACCGATTTGGGCTTCGGAACGTTGAATGGTTGCGTAGAGTATCATACAGCACACGTCATCGCTGATTTACGATTGGCGAGGCGCGCATGGGGGCCAAAACTGTGGGGCATGAAATATGCACATCACTTCTGCTACGCATCATAAGCGATCTATAGGCCCTCGTATGGAGGTTTTCGAGATAATTCTACACAAAGATTTATAGAAAATTTGTATTCGTTAGTATTGGCTAGTGAAGATGCTCTGACACACGGTACTCTATGAGCAAAGGTCTTTGACTTTGACCAGTGTAGATGAGTTTGAAACGCAGACGTACTCCAGCATCTTTAGCTTGTCAGCCATAGGCAACATTAACCTGAATTAACGTATATTAAGAACGAGTATGTTATCGATTCCACGCCAGAGCATGTGCTCGCATTCGCTGGTAGATAAACCAAGGCTATATTCCGCCATATCTTTAGCACCCCTAAGAATCAAACGCCAGAACTTAAATATGTACTTGTAGATTAATTCTAGATCGAAAAAATGTCTTAGTTTGTATGTAATATAAAGACTATACTAACTATATTATCACGGTAGTACTTAAGTATCGTTTGATTTACCATACTACAATGTAGGACGATAGACGTCTGTAACCTATCTGTACGAACACTCCTTTGTGTAAACTTACCTATAGATAGTAAGTACAATCTACGTATATAGCTACGTAGACGTGTAGCTCTAGGGTATAAGAGTTAAATACATAACTATAATATAAGAATAAGTCAAAGTATATTTTTCCTAAGAATTTATTCTACGTAAAATATCTATGATATAGTAGGTAAGTAAAGTTAAGTAAGTATAGGAACCTAACGTAGTTTAAAGATCGCGATTAGAGGGAGAGTGCCAAAATTTTGCTGGATTAAGTATTAACGAGAATATAGCGCAGCGCTCTTAAGGACCTCTATATCACTTACATATCTACCCAAGTACAACCATCCTACCTAATAATATGTCGGTCTGAACACAGAAGCCTTCTTTTTCGGTTTATCTTCGATCATCAACAGTTTTGCATAGTTGAGCTTATCATTGCCCCTAAGGGATATTTGTTTCTAGTCGAGACCTACAGTCAGTGACTTGTGATTGCGACCGTCCAGACTGCCTACGTGATTAATACAAATGCTACGCAATTAAAGGGCATCAAGATTCATGGTGGGCTGTAGGAGATGTGGTGACCACAACCCCAGGATCACCTTGCTATAGGATTGTACATGATCGATATCACGTTCGGGAACATCAAGATCCACCAATAACCTGTTCCTTTACCGCGCGCATCAACACTTTACCTGTGATCAACTAGCACGGCAATACGCGCCACTCAATTTCTTTTCTTTTGTTTTTTTCTAGACGCGCTGTTTTGTTAAGTAGAGTGCTGTCTGAATTGATTAATGGCCCATGGCATCTGCGTGCACACCGCAAGGAACCTCCGCCAGACAAGATGAAGGACAGGTATGATATCTCGAGGCAGCGCCTGGAAACGTCAATCTCACACTCATTGCTAAAAAGAAACATTGTCGTCATCTCAAATAGAAATCATCATGAAGTACATTTACGTTGCTCTGCTCCCTCTCGTGTCCGCACATGGTTACGTCCAACAAATCTGGCTCGGCAGCAATCTAGTCAACACATGGAACCCGTACAAAGATCCACAAAAAAGCCCATCGCCCAACAGGATTACGCGTGTCTTCAAGGACAACGGGCCTGTCACGGATGGCCTCTTCACGACCGATGCTATCACCTGCAACATTGGCCGAGACGGCAAGAATAACGTGCCTGTGAGCGCCACCGAGTCCGTCGCAGCCGGAAGCACGATCAAGTTCATGTGGACCGACTGGAAAAGCGATCATCCAGGTCCGATCATGACATATCTGGCCGACTGCAAAGGTAAATGTAGTGCATTCTCCGGGAGCAGCGGGAATGTCTGGGTGAAGATTGATCAGGCTGGCTACGATGCAAGCCAGGCTGTTCCGTGGGCAAGCAAGCGTCTGCCTACGCAGAACAGCACATGGACGGTGAAGTTGCCCCCGAGCATCAAATCAGGCGAATATGTACTGCGACACGAGATCCTGGGCTTGCAGCGCACCAACACGAGTGAGTCTGGCCTGCTGAACAGATATGGTGTAATTGACTCACATTGCGTAGATGGAAGCCTGGCCCAATTTTATCCAGGTTGTCACCAGATTACAGTCACAGGTAGCGGAACTACAGCATTGCCGGCGGGCATTGCACTTCCGGGCGCCTATCAGCCCGATGACAAGAAGAGCATTTTCCTTGAGTATAGGGACATATCAGCAACGAAGCCATACACGCCTCCCGGCGGGCCAGTATGGGGAGACAAGGGGTGGAGCGCTTGATCTGGCCGTGCACAACTACATGCAATGTCCTCTTCAAGGCATGACAGCACAGTAGCAAGATTAAAGAGTTAGCCTTTAACTAGTCGCTGTGACTGAAGGAATGAGCGCCATTAAGAGATTAATGAACATTTCGTCTTGATTTCTCCTACGCAGACGGAACAATGCAAAGGAGTTCTAAGCAATTAGAGTCTTTTACTGCCGTGAGCCGAAGATAGCCTCCGAGGCTGATTCTTCCGGTTTCGAGATTTTCGGGCTTTTCAGCTTTCAGTTTGTATCTCAGGCTTCTCATCGCAGTTTTCTGTAATGCATGCTTATGTGCCATCCATGTGACGCAAATTGTTTATGTGCTCATACCAGCCCTAAGCCATTGCGAAGTCGAATGATCGATCCGGAGGCAACAGTATAGTAAACATCATTCAGAAGGTGTGCTTACGAGTCTCGCATGTCGGCAACAATTGTACGAGAGTCGTGGGAATCCTGTGGTAACATGTTGCGAAGAGAAATTGCGCGAGAGCGTCCTCTGACAAATAAGCGCATAGGGTTGGCCTCTGTCGAAATATATGGATGAGGCTCGATTAAGGTACAACTACTCAGTCAAACGGTATCGTGATACATTATCTTCTGGCGCTGATTTGTATCGTGGATCCATCACCCGCTTGAAGAATTCGTATCACATTGTCGGCTCATCGTCCTCTTCTATATGGTCGCAGAAGACCTGACTGTGTATGTTTTGTGTTTGGTAACTTTTCCATCCTGGGTAACGCGGTGATGTCGTCTCCAGAGACAACGCGATGCTCAGTCCTTTGATAGATTGATACCGGTGACTGGAGCGATACCATGTCGTCATCCATGCTCGCTATACTGTGTGCTTGTGTGAGGTCGCTACAAGGCCGGCTACTATCGTCACAAGCGGGCTTGGCATGTGCGGGCGGGACGGGCAAGGTGGTCGGGATTCCGTGGCGATGTAGTGACGAACAGATGAAAGGTTGGGGAAAATGAGAGTAACTATGAGAGACCTCCAGCGAGGGTAGTTGTTGGGGCGGTCTAAGCTCCTTTGGACTTGCCAAACTGCTCTCTAGGTCTTCGAAAGCAAGCCTTTGTGATTTCGTCAATACCGATGAGGATATCTCGGTGCTTGTTCCCCAAGATTTCGAGCCATGGTCCGAGATCGATGGTAGTGGGAAAACAGAACCGCCTTTGCGTTGTCGCCCTACACCTGGAGGCCCCTTAGGCACTGGCGTTGGTGCACTTTGGCCTTGCAATCGGCTTGTCAAGAGCGACAACAAGCGTGTCGGGACCATAATGGCGAGGAGTTGTCGAATCGCAGGTAAAGAGGCGCAGACGATGCCAGCGGCGAGTTCGGCACCTGTCCAAATGGACACATCAGCGTAGTCCCACGTTGGGTCGATGGAAATGTCGAATTCGAGAAGTACGCGAAGTCTGATCATTGTCGTGACACAGCCACTGGAAAATGTTAGCTACCATAGTGTGAGCCTAGATGCATATAGCCTACAAGGCTCCGACCGCGAACATGATTGCTACAGCGAGTTTGCGCCAGACATGCATTTTGAGATTGTAGAGAATAGGCATAGGTAGCATCAGGATAATAAGGTCTTGGAGAATAGCGTTGGCGCTGTTCGCATACCCAATTGCGTTGACGTTTAGACATGTGCCTTTAATGTCACGATCCCAGAAAGATTGAATCGGATTGCAGGAGAATATTGTCAGGAACTGTATAATGATAGTGCTGACAATGATGTATCCAAGGACAACATAGCAGACGTTTCGAAAGCGATGACCTTGGAAAATTTGGAGGTAGAAGGCGACAAGAGATGTTTTGACAAGCCCCAGGGTAATGACGTATAAATTCCAACAGGCAAAAACTGGAACTTCTTAGCCAGACATACTGCAAAATGGGACTACATAGCTCACAGAACTTGAGTGAGGCTTGCAATTGACCAGGTTCCAAATTCCAGAGATGTTTACCAAATCCATTTTGCAGCACTAGAAAATATCAGTCCAAAGGGCTTGAGAATGCCAAGATACATACTAGCGTAGGCACATGCGTACGTCGCAGTACTGAGTAACAGTGTCACAAGGATAACATAGTCATCCGACCTTAAGCGTCTCGTAATGAGCTTTGTTGCGATGCGAAGCGCAACGCTAATGCAAACGACAGTGAATACGACAGTCAACGACAGGAAGAGAGTTGTGGACTTTGAGTCGTTTGGCAGGTGGCATAGATCAGCCTGCACCTTTGCGGTGCCGAGAGAGTCGGCCATAGTACAATTGGCGAGCATGCATGCCGCCGTGCTGTATGCGAGCTCCTGGTTTTGGCATTGGCAATCGGTATCAGCAATGCCGCAGCCGGAGGATGGGACGGTAAGAAGTAGACAAGTCAACTAACAGAAGTCAGAGGAAACGCTAAGAAAGGGCGATGCCACTCACGCCGCAAGGCGGGATGTCTGCTACTGTGAGTGCGCGGCTCCCAAGATGTAATGCGGATGTGTGGAGCGCAAGCGCAAAGAACGTCGCTAAGGGGAGTGCAAAAAATGGGCGCATGTCTGATGGGCTTTGGCTGCAGCCTGCGTACCGTCGTGGTCAGGGAGGATACATATATAATGTCTTTGCCTGCAGTTCGAGGATCTGCGCAAGATTTGGAAAGCACCTGGGCACTCATGCCTCCTGATCATGCATAACTCAAAGTGTACCTAGCAGGAAAACCACACACATGTACGAACGACCTTGCTCCGGCGCCAGCCAGTATTGTCAAGTGTGGTTGGAGGAACCTGAAGATTTGTAACGGCGTGTGGAGAAAGAACCGTAACTTTCTCGCACATCAGACGAACTACTGCCAGAAGCGCATGGACATTGCGTGGGGATCCTAGGGAGGATCACTGCCCTGAACTGGGTGCGAACCGGTAGCAACATCTGATTTCACGCTGCGGCAAGATCCAGATTACGATTTTAGGTATCGCATGCCTATCCAAGATGCTTCCTCAGAACAGCCTCCCGTGCTCGTTGTTGGATAGAGTTTGAACATGTGCTTGGTGAACCAATGATAGCGCTTAGCAGAACGTAGAGTTGGCGCGAACGTCGGAGCGCCAGTCTCACCACCTCTAGTGTATCGGCCGTCGATGCCACAAGTCGCATAGCTCTGGTTCGGACATGGCAGCGAAATGGAAATAGGTGGCGAACAAGCGAGAAGATGGCATCATGGCTGTTGAGACTCTTGTTATGTGCAGTCTCGGTGACTAGAAGTACCTAGGCGTTGTGTACAATGTGCCCACACTCGTATGTGAATAGTAACCGACATGGAGATTGGCGAATTCCCTGTAGATACTTGCAAGGACGTTCGCTCTTTATGGTCTGAAGATAACAGTGCCGACGACGGTATCTTCAACACAAACGGGCCATACCGTTCGGTTCGGAAACCAGCCACGCTATCGATGCTCGGCTAGGATGTCTGGACCGGCGGATGCCTAGGTCGCCGTGGGGCTGGCATGTGCCGTCTGGGGTCGGAGCATCGCCTTCAAGTTCAGAGGTAGTGGCATGTCAAGCTTCGAATGAAGCAACAGGGTGTATCCCAATGCGCGACGGCTCATGGTTTGAGCAGCCGAGATGCACGGTGCACCACATGTCGGAGAGAGACCACGTGACTGGGACGATGCAGTTTACATACCCAGCTGCAGCGGGCTGAGCGGCGGCATCTTGTATTGGTTGATAGAAATGGCGTAGGTGGAATGCAGGATTGCCCCTGAACTTGCGCTGCTCAGTATTGGAGGTCGATGTTCGATCATGCCATGACTTTGCGTTGGGCCGGTGGTGGTGTGAAGACGATGGTGTGGGTGTTTGTGTGAGATTGCAATTGCTGATTGTCTGCCTAAGGATGTGTCAGCACCACACACGTGACGTGACGTCACTGAGCTAATGCCCCGCGACGCGAGCGCGACGCGTGCTTCTTCCGGATTTCCTCCACCAGAATGAAACCGCTGGCAGTCGGACATGCACTGCGCAAGCCTCCATCGTCGACAGCGCTATGGATCCCCCCCTTTCTCATGCCCCTTCTGCGTGCTCTTTTTCATCCACGTCCGTGTCTAGATCTGCCTCATGGTCGTGGTCGAAAGATCAGGTGACCGTCAAGCTCCGTATGCAACAGCACCCTGGAACCGAGCTCAGCCAGGGGCAGCCTGTGTTTCACTGTCAACACTATTTCCTAACCAGGTAAGTCTTCCATCAAAGTGTCGAAAGTAGTCGCCGGTTCTGCTGTCTGCCTCCAATGCATGTTCGGGCACTACTATCAATATGCCGCTGTACTGTAGCTACTGTGTGCGTCGCAGCCGCCCTTGATGATTCAGGTGAGCCACCGCATAGATACATGTAAGTTCTAGCTCTCCTCCTAACCTTCACCCGGGAGAAAGAATGCATCTCACATATACACAGAAACGACTTTGCCATTTCGACACTGTATTGACAATTACAGGCTACCTGATCCTAATCCAAAGGCTTCCATCGATACGCGTACAAGAGCGTCAGCTACCTTTCTTCCAGGACTTCCAACATCCACCTCAGGCAGGCCATGCTTCACTTTCATCCAACTCAAGCGAGGCTACTGCCAATGTTCCAGGTGGCATCCGCATTGAACGACGTGGCAGAGTCGAAGTTGTGGACACCACCGTTACTCGCAATGTACCCGGTATTCTCATAATGCCGGAAGAAGCGAGTGGGATAACCCCACGCTCGGATTGAATTGCCTGATCCGCCAAGGCCCGACTGCGGGCAGAAAGTCGCATCCTCCTTGAACTGCTTGGAACCATCGTTGGCATTTAGCACAAGACTAAACTGCGAGTGTCTGATATAGCTGCCGGCGGTGTCTTTTGATTCAAACGACACGCATGCGCTGTTTCCCAGACCAGTGCGAACTGTCCAGCTCGCCTGCTGCTTCAACGCGGTGCTGCTAGATGACGAGACCACCTGAGTGTTGACAGTAGCACCGGAATGAGCAAGATAGCGATCTGTGTAGCCAGGCGTGGTCGCGCGGAACGAAATGGACGAACCTACAGTGACAGCGGGACCGCTGACCAATGAAGTGGTCGCATATTTGGCTGCAACAATGTTGGCTTGGACCGAGTTCTCGGTGGCATCGGACGGATAGCCTGTCGTCATGACGCCCTCGTAGAAGGTGCCCTGAGCACCATTGCTGTTGTCGCCACCAATCCCAAGGATAATCGCGCCCTCCTTGCTCATTGGATTGTAGCCAGAGGCGCTGGGCCGCGCACCATTGTAGTAGGTCGACAGCGAGCCAGATGCAGCATTAGCACCCTTTATGGCCCACTTGTTTGCGCCTCCCTTGATCAGAGATGTCAGGAAGCGGTATGATACCGATGGGTCGGCTGCATTGTTCTTAGGATTAGCGCCTGAGAAGAGACCATTCTCCAAATCGGCCATGATCCAGGGACCGCTACCGGCACCAGATCCCCAAATTGTATTGTCTCCAAAGTAAATGGCCTCCATGTGCCCGTTTCCGGTGTCCAAGCTGTTCGTCTCGGCGTTGCCGTAGTCGAAGCAGCATGCGCCATTGTAATGTGTTCCATCCAAAATCGCATACATGCCCTCTGCAGCGTCACCTGTGGCGGATCCGCTCACAGCATTGTTACGGTAGCCCGTTCCAGGAGATATAAAAACACCATATGCCTTTTGCCCATTCAACGTCACTGGTGCGCCAATCGCGCTGGCCAGATTGTCATAGCCATTCACATCGGGCCCGTTGAATCCACCGGGCGGAGCTTGAGTCAGATGGTTACCACGACCAGATTGATCATAAATGATGGTGATCAGGCATGTGGTGTTGGCACAGAAATTGTCTTGGGCTGCGGCATTGGCGACTCCACCCGCTGATAGCGGTGCAATGTTGGTCGTAGCACCGTCGGAGCCACGCTTCACCTGGTACAAAGGACCACTATACGAGTTGTAGAGTGCGCGAGTTGTGCCGTGTGCCGCAATGCAAGGCGTGCCACCAGAGGAATAGATGTCGCATGGACCTGCAGCAACGAGAGCGCTGGTGGCAGCGAGACCCAGAGCGACAAGGTTGGATCGTGAAGTCATTTCGTTGTTCAATTGATGCGGACTGACAGAATGGAAGAGTCGAAACTTGAGATTCTTGTCGTTGTAAGGACACGAGCATTGTCGACGTTTAAATGCTCACGATGCCCGAGAAGTCCTAAGACTACCTTCGTCAATATCTCCGTGATTCAAATTGGTAAGGACAAATCTCACAGCAGGCATGAGAATTCCCGCCAACGACTGTACCCCACAAACCTCCGCAAAAGCTAAGAATTGACTAGATCGCACCGCCAGGGTCGCCCCTACACTAAAGTGTCGGTGGTCGGCCGAGATTCAGGACAAGGAAAGTTCAGGGAGTTTACAGATCTGGCGGAAGAAACACCGTTCATAGTAGGTATGATCATCTTTGTTACGTGTTGGTGGGGATGCAAAAGAGCTAGAATCTGGGGTAATCTGCGGGGAACATGTCGGCATTCTACCGACATAGCAATAAGCTTTGCCGAGTAAACTTTGTTGGACATAAGACCAGGATTGTAAAGGCTTCCACTCACATGACGGCAATAGTATGTTCCGCTAGCGATTTGATTCGCATCCCGACTCTTAAGCCATACAGAAACAGGAAGGTATAATTCGCGGGACTCAATAATATCGGCGGATCGCCGACGCGTCGGATTTACTCCTATGATCTTTGCAGAGGCAGAGGTCTTACCGTAATGGCTCTATTTGTCATTGAGATTATGACAATGTCATACCGCATGTGCTAATATCGTTCATTCTATTGGAAGATACTAGCAGTCGAAACGCATACATCGATGCGCATAATAGAGTCCATCGAGTTGTAGTACATCTCATTGTGCGACCAGACTTAACATTGTGTGCGAATTTGTATAACACAGGATTAGGTCTAGCGGGACTAGGTTCTACAAATGTCTATGTCTACTACAAACTGAAAGACATTGTGAACCCAGCTAATCACTTCACTCGGAACAAGAATGAAGGTATTGTTCAATTGTCCTCTTGCTTTCACGGATGCCTTTGTCCTCGCCACATGAGCTACAATAGGTCAACTTCACTTGCGTTGCACAAAGAATCCTACGACACTGCGAGCAGAAAACTTTTCCTCATAAATAACGATGAACGGTGATTAATAGGTGAATCAGAATATCTTGACAAATTACATAGCACACTTTGATCATGGGCGCAAATACTTCCAGACCGACTGTTGAGTCAAAACTAACATACTTCACAACTCCAATAGATCTCAACTTCCGCCGTCGTTCTGCGCCAGGAAGACTTGAGACGAGACCACATCGACCGTCATATGAAAGACTTGCCGCTCGACGCACGCTCCCACCTGAGAACAATTCGAATGAGGGCGAAGAGTATGTTGAGACCACGACTCGGAGGAAACCTGGTAAACGTCAAAAGAAACACAAGGGAAGAGCGACAGCAGACAAAATCCTTGATCCTACTTCTCGTGAGCTAGATGTACCTTCGACATTTTCGCAAATCTCCTTGAGTCAAGCCAACGCCAATGAGCTATCTGTAGGAACCAATCCACAAGCTCGTGTGGACTCTGATGATACAGCAACTGCTCGGTCGACTAGGTCAGTGGCTTTAGGGCAGGTTGTCACCACGCGCAGAGATGACGAGGCTGATACTTTGCAGAGCACTTCGGGACACACGTAAGAAAAGGAAGAGACTCTCTTCAGCTGACCGTACATGGCAGCCGAGTAGCAGTTTGAGGGGAAAGGTTCGTGGGAAAACAACAAAACAATTTCAGGACCCAGAGCAACCCCGGACAGCATCCACGGGAACCAAACGCGATCTAGGCTCACAGGTTGTATCGCAACACAACAAGGAGAGGTCTGGTGTGGAACCTACGCGTGAATCACATCTCAACATTAGCCACGATGCAACTTCCCCGCGCGATGATACACCAGTGACTCCTTACTCCACAATCTCGCCTCAGCGTGAAGTCAACTCAATTTCGTCCTGGAAACGACCATTCACACGCGTTGGAACTCTCCGTAAACCCGCGCAGACGTCCGACTTTGCGCAGCAGCTCGAATACGCCCACGATGACCCAGCTCTAGCGGCTGACGACTCAACCATAAATTACGATCTGAGCGAAATTGCTTCAACTAGCCCTTCCATAGATCCGATGGATGACTTTACGCCAGATGATGGCGATCATGATAACCTAGCACAATCGGCAGTCGCTTCAGCCTTCTCTCAATATGCTGAATCATCTGACGCTCACAGTGAGCCTTCTCCATCTCGGGTTTTAGGTCCAGAGATTTTCACGCCCACGAAGCCTCCTGTGCAGCTTCCAACTCCTTCGCTCACTCCTGCAACTCGTGGTCAAACTTCCAAGGTCATTCAGGCTGATGCGCTTCTCGAACATGTACGGCAAAGAAGCCCCTACCTCCTGCCTATAGATCGCGACATCAGGAAGAAGTTCCAACATAGTCAGAAAGAACAAGTAGAGTATGATTCTCTGTCCGAAAGCTCTTCTGGAGTTCGTGTCAAAGGATCACGCCGACAATTTCAGCAACGAAATGCTACGGGCACGATTGATAAACGATTCCATGAACAACTGAAGAACAGGTTCATGACTGACAGCTCTGTTGACAATGTGCTCGCTTCCCCTGGCAATCGAAGACACGGTAAGGGAGTCCCCAAGTACTCGAAAGAACATCCTGCACATGGCAAGACTAGTGAGTTGCGCTGGAGCCCTCAAGCCGTTAGGGGTAACTTTTCCACAGCCAGAGATACCATCGCAGCACCGTCAACACCTGTCGGCATTGAGGCACAAGAGCTTCTTTCAGACGAAGATGAAAGTGAAGGAACCAAGCCAGATGATGACAATCACATTGTGCCCGAGTTCTCTGCCGCCAGTGACAATACTGATCTCTATGAACCACCATCTCCAGGGTGGACAGATCTGCATTCGCCCGCATCGGCGCGTATCGGCGGCCCCAATGTACAGAGAGGTTCACTTTACAAGCCAACAAGGACGTCTCTGCCAGAAACGCAGCAGCATATTGTCGATGATGAGGACGATACACTTACGATGATATCAGACTTTCACGATTCTAGCTCGGCAGACGAGTTCGAGCTGAGGAGTGCGCCGAATATTGCAATCAACGACGAGGAGCCTCATCGCGCTTCTATTGCTATGTCCAGGACACGTCCATTGACAACGCCGTCAAAGCGGAAACAATGTCCTGGGGTTGCCCAGGAGGGATCAGCAAAGAGGCGCAGAACAGAGGTACTCCACATCAAACGTCATTCGCGGAACATGGCCTCCAACGCATCCGTCAATGCAAAAGTCTTTGAGACGCACGCCGATGGCTCGAAGCCGGGGGCAACTGTGCGCACAGAAGACGATGACGAGTTCGTCGTAGGCACGGATGGTCAGGTCTTGCTGCGAATCTTGCGCGATGAGATTAAGAGGCCCATAGGCGTGGAGGTCGAATCTGTCGCGGCCCATGGAAGCAAGTCTGCCCTTGGGGCACCTCCGCTCCAGGTCCGATCCACGATAGATACTGAAGGGTTAGCGGTTGAGGTGGAGTATAGTCAGGTTCGCTCGTAAGATAGATAATACTGTATTAGGTCGCTAGACTGTTCTTAAATATCCTTTATATACTGTCTTTTAGTATCTATATCTAGCTATTATTAGTACTTATAGATTATTATATTACCTACTAGAATATTAGGGAATAGAGAATATAGATATTAGATACTATTTTAAAGCTATAAATAAGAAGATATAGTATTATTTAATATATAGTCTTAATAGAGA
>JAMXIJ010000050.1:0-116846 GCA_025742365.1 Coniothyrium glycines | reverse complement strand
CTTAACCTTTTAGAGTTAGGTTAGATATATATATAGGTATAACTATTTTAATAGCTTTCTTACTTAGTATCTAGGTTATACTACTTTAAGTATATTAAAAGCTTAATATATAGTTTAATAGTATAACCTATAGTATAATAAGATAGTTTATAAGGTTTAGTAGTTAGGGAGCTATTAGCTTAGGTTTTAGTTCTAGTAGGCTCTTTAGATTAACTAGTTCCTATATATTTAGTAAATTATATTTAAGTTTAAATTATCTATACTATAAGATCTAGCTATTACTATTAGTAAGGATTACTATTATATTTCTCTAGTTATAAGATATAGTTAATATATTTTATATATAATATAAATAAGACTTTTAATTATTAGATTAATAGTCTAAATAAAACTAGGATTAAATTAATTATATTATATATATTATTAAATCTATAAGCAGACCTCTTTTTATAGTTTTAGGGCTACACTAGTACAGCCCTAGATCTTTAATAATCTAAGATATAGCTACCTATATAATTAGGCTATATTTAATAATTAGCTAAAATAGTTAACTATAGAAAAGGGATATTATTAGTATTTAGGGTTACTCTTTTTAAGGTAATTATACTTATATCTAAATAACTATATTATAAGAAAATAAATTATACTATAAGTAGTAGGCTTTTCTCTATTACTATATAGTAGTAATTAGTCTATCTAGTACCTATAATATAAGCCTTCTAATCTATCTTTTCTATATTAATCTATTATAGGTCCTAATAGTAAAACTTTTTTTTCTTCTTCTTATATAGTTAATTTATAATTTGTCTAATTTTAATAACCTTATTATCGGCCAAACGAATACTATATTCTTCTTCTTTTCTACTAGCTAAGCTACTTACAAATTTTAGCTTTATTAAACTAGATAGTAGTCCACGCAAAATTAATATAGACTTCTTTTATTCTAGAGCCAGCGAGATCGGAATCTGGACTTAAATCCGAAACTCAGACGCTGGACAATAATTGGGGTTATTAAGTAAGACATTACGTGCGTGAGGACTAGAGCTCGAGGGCGACATGCGCATGTCATACTGCCGGTTGATACTTGACGAAGCCATCGAGCTTTGCAACCGTTTCCTTTCTAGTTGCGCTGTAATTGTCCCAGAATGGAACGAGCGCTGCCTTGATAGAGGCTAGACGTTGTTTCAGAGCATAATTGATGTAATTGTGTAGCATGTTCCGAGTTACTGCCAACTCTTCCACCTCATGTAAGTGTGCCGAGTTGATTCGCTCCATCCGATAATACATCTGCTTATCGACTGAATCCACCTCACGCCAGTGGAGCCAAAGGCTAGTTGTTAACATATCAGTTGTAAGGGAGACATGGCACGTGTAGAGCTGTGACGGGTTGCGGCTAGGGTACGCGGTCGAATAGAACTGGTGCATGTAGTTAACAATAAGAGCGCCGTCGCGGGCAGCTTGGAGGCTAGCATGGATCTGATTCTCGCCAGACATGGCGGCTTTCCATTGTGCAGTGAGAAATGGAAAATGCGTGTCGCTGTGATGGACAACGTTGTAGCTGGATGGTGGTCAGCTGGGGCGTTAGCAGAAAAGGGAGGTATGAACGCACAACTCTGCAATGTCATCTTCCCTCTGCGTGAACGGCATCGGCAGCGGTGGGTCATGCATCTTTGCCTCTGTAGCGGTGATGTATCCGATGCAACTGTCAGGCTGTGGTCGCGTAAGCGTCCCCCAGAAGTCAGGGACCGTAGGCTGTGGTGGTGGAGGCAAAAAATCCTGGACCAAATCAACTTGGTCCTTTAGTGTTAAGTGTGCCTGGCCGTGAAAGAGGAGATGCTGTTCCAACATCTTGCGTCCTGTGCTCTCATTCTGCCACAATGCTGCTCGGCGCTTATTGACGACTGCTTGAGCATGTGGTGATTGCGGCGCCTCACGAGGTAATTCTAGCATTCCCACAAATTGCGCAAGCTCATCTGGAAATGGTGTGCCACGGTCAAAGGTGATGTTGTAAGCTACCAGCCGCTTCGCAGCTCTCATTGTTGACTCTATCCTTGATGATTGGTTGCTTGACGTAGACATTGGGCTTTCCTTCTCTGTAGCTGAGGTAATTGCTTCAATTGCGCGCAGGTTCTCCTCCGTAAGAGGTAGGTGAGTAGTGCTATTTTCGTGATCAAGACAGCTAGCATGTAGAGATTCGCGCTGTGGAGATTGCGAGGTTGATCTGCGCAACCGCTTTGGAGGTGAAGGCGGATTGAGAGAGGGCATACTACGCGTTCGCGGAGGAGATAGCAGCGGTAGGGTCAGAGCACGACAGCAGTGGCAGCGTAAGTCGAAGCACTTTTGCGCCGTTGAGTCCCGAGGCGCCTGGTTGTGGCCTTCAGAGCGTTTGCGCTTCATCAGATCGAAGTCGCAGGTAGTTGCGGGCCGTGAGGAGATGCGAGTGCGACGATGAATGTGTGTTTGGTGGTTGTTTACAGCTGACTCTGGGATCCTCTTCAGAGCCAAACACAATAGTCCCGGCTCGTGCTTTTCAACTACAGTATCAGTCTAGCAATTGCGGGTGAGTTGATGTGATCCACAGAAGCAGAAAGCCTGATTCTGGGGGTTGTTTGACTTTGTATCGCGACTCGCGTGGTGTGCATTCGGAACGCACTCGGAATCGGAAGTATCGGATTCACGTCGGCGCGAGGTAGTGCCGAGCGCCGACCATGTGTCAGGAATCCACTCCATTATCAAACTCGACCAAGTAATGCTCCTGGACGAGTTTGTATTCCTTACAGTCTATTCTTTGTTTTGGTATACTCATCGCTAAACGGACCAATTGCTTCCTTGAGGTGCTTCAATCGATCGTTCAGCGCAAACTCAATATGGTTCCTTAACAGCTTTCTTGCTTCCAGCAACTGCTTCTCGTTGCGCAGGGTACAGTCGTATATGCTCTTCATGTAGTAAGTCACAGCACCTGTAGCATCAAGTTCGCGCCAGTGCATCCAGATATTAACGACTTGTATATCGCATGTCACCGAGATGTGTGAGCATTCGAGTACAGTTACCGGTTGCCTACGTGCAATGCGATAGAATTCGTCAAGATAGCGAACAATGGTAGCCCCATCCCGAGCGCTCTGCATATGTGTAACAATGTAGGACCCTCCTAAGGCAGGCTCCCACTGCGAGCTCAGAAAAGG
This sequence comes from Coniothyrium glycines, assembly GCA_025742365.1. Classification (NCBI taxonomy): domain Eukaryota; kingdom Fungi; phylum Ascomycota; class Dothideomycetes; order Pleosporales; family Coniothyriaceae; genus Coniothyrium; species Coniothyrium glycines. Next base: position 113,664 of record JAMXIJ010000050.1, on the reverse strand, counting down.
GAATAACAAGTCTGGGTTGAGAGTAAAGCCCGCTAGTGCTTCTTCCTCGTCGACACTGAATGCCGTCGCTAATGGAGGCTCTACTGCCAAGGCCTGGTTGTTGGAGAGGTACCCAATGATCGTATCGGCTCGGGGCTGCGACAGCTGGCTAAGTGTCTTGCCTGACGGCGCAAGCGGAAGAAATTTACGAGAAAGATTGCAATTGAGCTTGCACGATATTCGGGACACTCTACTAGTTGCGATGGGCACGTTGGGGTCATCCTCGCCTGCAAAAAGCAGCAGCGGCTCTATCCTGCGGATGCCTGTGCTCTTGTTTTCCAGCAATGCCATCAGCCGCTGCTGCACGATACGCTTCGCGCTAGGCGACGGCGGACCATCTCTCGCGCGCAAGAGGACCGTGTCAAGATGTTCTTGGAGTTGTAAGGGCAGTGCACGCGCGACATCAACCTCAATCCGATAGAAACGCAGCGTTGCGAGACTGTCCCAGGCGCTGCGCGTTGGTGAGTCTGATCGCGACGACAAAGACGACATCAAAGGACGAGCATTCTTCTGTGCGGCATATGACTCGCAGCTACGGGTGTGTTGGGCGAGGTTGTCGAGCGTAAGAGGCAGCGCACATCCTCGCAGTTCGTCAGTAGCGGGCCATTGCGGGCTTCGAAGCGGTGCACTGCAGGCGCGACGTTTGGGAGGCGAGCCGGGCAGCGCGTCGTGGGTATGATTCACGTCCGAGAGTCGCAGTGCTGGCGGAACGGGCTCGCTTGGGCATGTTGAGTGCACTCGTGCGGGCGACATCATGGTGTTGACATGAACTTGGTACCGAAGTGGACGTTGACGTCGACGTCTAAACCTCAGGACTTCCGAACGTGTACCTAACCCTTTCTTCCACCACAGCCACAGTCATGCTTACATCTTCTTCCGCCATCTCGGTTGCAACGACAGCAACAATGTATCTACTCTTCACTCTCCAAGCTATACGCAAGCGACACGACAACGGCTTTTCAGTCGTGGTGGCGAGCCTCCACAGCCCGGGCGCCCAGGCCTCCTACGCACAAGTCGCCCTTGACGAATCGCAGACAATCGGACCGACGGCTGGCTCTCGTCATACCGGTATTGTGACCCCAACCTCGCGCGTGATACGGTAACCGAGTTGCTACAGCACTTCACAGCGTCGTAGCCACGCATCTATCCAAACGCCGATAATGCTGGTATACACATTCCCATCTACCTAAGACGACATCCGGTACTTCGCAAATTAAGAGCTAAGAACTTGTATTCGGATACCTCTTAAAATACTAAAGTAGGTTACAAGCAACTTCAAACGCTTTACTCTTAGTAGAGATTGGACTTTGTAGCCAACTCGCCTATAGAGACAGAGTACGTAAGACTGATTTAGATCAGGTACCCGGCTGTCCCGCGCCACCCCGCCCTGCCTCATCCCTTCCCACACCATTAGCACCCGACCTCTTGCCCTTAAAGACAAGCTTGAGCTCGACCTTTTTGACGTCTCCGAGTTGGGGCCCGGGGTACTTGTGCCAGGCGTCGGCGTCGAATGTCAATTTGCCGTCGCAAAACGGCGTGGGCATGTTGTACGGCTTAAGGTCCTGCTCGGACCATTTGCCGTCTTCGTCGTGTACTTCCAGTTCGTAAGGGGTTATCCAGTACTGTATGATTTTGCTGGTGTCTTTGTTGCGATCGCGGAAGTTTGGGCCCAGATGAATGACGCACATCACGTTGGGTAGTTTAACGAGGGTGTTGTTTGTTTCAATGTAGAACGTCGCGCTGGAAGGGCTGTGATTAGCTTTCATGGAGAAAGTGGTCGTTGACGTGTGTATGGACTTACCGTATGTCCTGCACACGAAGATATCCATGATCCTTGGCGTAATGTCCCTCCATAGGAATCGCAAAATCAATGCGCCCGGCCTTGACCAGACTATCGCGCCAATATCTATCAAAGACTCCCTCTTGCTCTGTCGACACTATGTAAGCAGGAAAGGTTTGGGGCGGCCCTTTCTCATCGATAGCGCGGTGAATCTCTACAAGTCTGTCGCGCGCCTTTCTCAAGCTCTCGGCGTCCAGTAGCTGGTTCAATACAAGCTCGGGAGGAAACTCCCCTCGTCCAGTGTCAAAGACGCAATCCGAAAGCGCTTGATGATAGACGACAAGAAAGTGCATCTGCGCCCTCTGCTTGCCAGCTTGAGCTGTTTCGAGAGCTCGTGCATTCTCCACAGCCATGATCTTGCTGTTCTGCTGGAAGTCCTTGCCCAACTGATCGATCTTCTTTTGGTCCTGTTCACGGCCTTCTTTTATCGCAAGATTGAGATAATATTCTTGCCTCACTTGACTGACGGCTAGCTGTTGAGACAGTAGCGTCTCAGCCCGTATTGCAACCAGATCCGTCTGCGTCTTTAGTGATCGTATCGCATTGGTCACTCGTGCTTGATCTGTGCTCGTCGCATTCTGCTGGTCTTGTTCCCAGGCCTTGCCCATCTACAAATCGTAAGTAGCGTGCCGGACGGAGCATGCAAAACACTGCTCACCTTTTCGAAAATAGTGCTGCTCGATAAGCCGAACCTGCGCCACTCCGCCATCAGAGCAATGTATTCCACTGGTCCAAGCAGGTCTAAAGTCTTCAGCATGTCCGTCAAGGGAGGCAACTGCTTATCCTCAGTTCGTTTCATGTCGTTGAACGAGCCCTTCAATCCAGAGCTCAATGACGGAATCAAATCGGAGAATTCAATAATCTCCCTCTTTGTTTCATCCCAGATCGCAGATTGCGGGACTAAAGTAATGGCCTACGTACATTAGGTCTTGTCTAAGAGGCGGTGTTTCGGTCTTACAGTCTTGGTTTCAGCAAGCAGCTGATGGCCGACTTTGGAGATCAGGTCTGTCTTGGTGGCTAAACCAGCGGCACTACCAGCTAGATGGTGTGTTAGTTGTTGTAACTGCTTCACGCATAACCAACGTACTATAGATAGCGACCCCAACGGTAGCTCCCAATGTAGCTACAGACTAAATGTGTTAGTACGGCGACTCTACACAAGTAAATGTTTGGATTGAATTCTCACAATGCACATATCAAACTGAGCCTTTTCCTTCTGTGTCACATTAGTACTTATCGATGATTGATGATCGGGGTGTGACTTACGCGATGCTGAGTATAGTCATTCAAGGCGTTTTTAAGCTCCGATCCTGCTGCCTCCATCGTTTTCGCATCGTTCTCAGTCTACTCCTCGTCAGCACTCAATAAATCTCAAATACAGTGATCTGAGTCCGTACCTCCAACTTGGTTCTTGTTGCCTGCGCTTCATCGATAGCCTTGAGCAATTGCGCTTTCCTCTCCTTCAAGATGACGTCGATGTCGCGTGGCGCGCCTAATTCCTTCAGTGCCAGGTTGAGGCCAAACCCGTTCGTAATGTGGCTCAACTGCAGGCCAGTCTGGACGACACTGTTCTCGGTGGCTTCACATTCCTTGACCCACTGGTAGGCGTCTTCGAGTCTCTTCTCATTGACCTGCCAGGACATTCTAGGGACATGGAATCTTGCCGCAACACCTTCGGTAGTTTTGGAGAATGGATCGAGATTAGGCAATTCGAGAGCTTTCAGCAGACTGTGCGCGTTCACGCAAAGGTCAATCAGCTCTGGAGCATTCCGCGCAATGCGAACAACAAAGCGCAGTCTAGAGATGGCGACGCTTTCTTCTCCGCTACCCTTGAACAGCTGCTGGTATGCCTGGAAGAAAAGCGCATTGAGCAATGTTGACAGTTGTCTGTGTACATTCAGTAATCATGGCTCGTAGTACCAGCGATCCGTGACTTACGTAGGACGGAACGATTCAAGCGACGGAGGAATCGTCTTTTTAGCTGCCGCAAACCTGCTCTTCAGAAGTGACGGTGGGACAGACGTAACCAGCTTTTGCTCCGAATCTGGCGTCCATGTCAGCAAGCCAAACTATATAAGTGCCAGCACCCAGAGACGGAAGACTGCTTCCCAGCAGGGCCTCTCCGCAATCTGGCGTTTCCGTCGCACGTTTTGTATCAAGATATGTGCAGCGAGGATCAACTAACCTTTATGCGGAAACACCACCCCAGCATACCCATACTCCGCCCGCTCAGGGCAAGAAAACGTCGTCCCATCAATACTAAAATTGAAGTTTTTGGCTTCTTCGTAGAAAAACGCAATGCTCCGACGGACTTCTCCACCACCAGAGGCTCTCATCCCATCAAGCACAATGCGCGGCTGATTATCGTTACTCTTGTCCGACAACAAAACCCGGGCAAAGACATGGATGTAGGAGAGTCTCGTGTCGTTAAAGTTGAATTTCCACACATCCTGGCCTGTGCCGCAAGTCAAGACGTCGCAGAAGATGTGGATGTAAGATATAGGAGACTGGGCGTTATAGCCATTAAGGATTTTGGCAAGGTCTAGTGTTGCGCTGGATATGTATCTCTGTCGTGGCGTTGGTAAGTTTTGACTCGATCAACGATTAAATATAGGCTATCTGGCAAGAGACGTACGTGGGCACCAAGGACAATGTCCTGCTCCAAGAAAGTCGTGTTAGACATTGCTATCGTTGTACCGAGGAAGCAGAACTGGCGCTTTGATTCCTATATTTTAGCTGATACACAGCATGTTAATGTCTCCGATCAGATAGGCAAGTCTCCACGTGCTGCACTGTCATGGCTGACTACCGTACTCTAGGCAGCTGAAGAGTAGAACCACATTGACTAGCAAGACGGCTAGCTAGCTGTTCGATAAGCGGTATGCATCCAAGGTGCGGCTGAAGTATTGTCTGGATTTCGATTCCCAGGTACTGGTATGCAAGCGGTGCTCTGATTGGCGGGGCGAAGTAGGACGCCTTGCCAGCCTCCTCAACTACTGCAGAGAACATAATGGGCGAGGCGTAAAGTAGAACCTATGATTACTTAGTATTGTAGGCTTGAAGAACTTGAGGCCAATAACAGGCGTGTGATGATACTAGTGTGCGAACTTATCCCGGCCGCATCAGCCACCAGAGTCCACCTGACTAGTGAAGGTAGCGCTCGCACATACAGTAGCGTGAGTGCGGTTCGCAAGGCTGCAGTAGGCTGCTACCTCTACCGCCTTGTTCCACCCGCAAAAGTAACTAGTAAGGGTGTCTGAAGATACAGCAGACAAATCACAGGCGAGAGCTGCTTTAGAGACTAGTTCTTCGTTGCTCTGTGTAGGATCCATCGTAGCTAGAAGGAGGCGGTATACTACCACCACGAGGCTTGCGAGGCGGTGCGTTCGGAGTCGATTAGCGCATTGTAAACCCGTGTTCAGTCTTATTCTAGCAGTGTTGCCGGCAAGGGGCTTCTATGCGCACAAGGCCGTTGGCGGGTTCGATTGCATGTCTCAACCGCTGCGGCCGTTGGCGAATTCAATCATACCGGTACATCTCAACCGCCGCCCGACGAGTCATGTCGTAATAATCCAGAAGCTCAGAGGCAGTTCGCACCAGTACACTACACACGCACAAAGTGTCCTCGCGACCATCCCTCACTTCTAGCGTAGATGCAGTGTACGTTAGTGCATATCCTAGCGGCGACCTGCACATGAAGCCAACGACCATAGAAAAAACGCCACATCTGCCGTTCGCGCCAACATTCACCGTCAATCCGTGCATCTTTCCCGCCCGAATAGCAACATCCTCTCCGTGTAAGTACGGAACCGCTGCATGTATTGGCCTACGTATGTGGTGTTGGCGTGGTTCGCCCGGCAGCTGAGGACGTCAGCCGTAGTCCCCGTTTGGGTAATATCGCCAAGCGGGGTTCAGCTGGAGTCTAGAGGTAGGGTCTCTGCACGAGATAGAACACGACTACCGGTAGCTTTCTAGCTTGCGGCGCGAAGGGTCGAACGAGGTCATTGGCCGGCGTGGTATGCAGCTGGATTGGTACGAAGGATGGGGGCGCATATCTAGACGATGCCTTCTCATGGAGTATATCTTGACGTATCTTCTCGTCCCAAAGCATGTGACCCCACGACAAAGCAATCGAGTTTCAACCAGAAACCATGGCGACCAACAGCAGGATAAACATTCAGCAGGAACTCGACGCCCTGCTCAAGCAAGCCGAGTCCAAGACCTCGGACCAGTTCCTCCCGCTAGACGGAGAGGCGCGGAAATCTGTTTGGAACCCAGTTCTCATCAACGATGGGCTGAGAGAACATTCCGATCTCGCGTTTCTCGTGAAACTCGATCAGGCGATGGAGGAGTGGACCACACTGTCTTCACGGGCGCGCGGCATATCCGATGCGTACGTGCGCGCAGCCTCACGACGTACGTCTTTTTCCCTACATTAATGTCCGTCCGTAATGCCATTGCTCATGCTGACCACATCGTCCCATAAAAAACAGTGCGTGCCCTGCGGGAATTCGACGCGAAGAACAGCGACGATCTCAAGAACCTAGTGTCGCAAGTGCAGTCCCCTCTCTCCTCGACATGCGCCCTCATCGACGCCCCGCGCTTCGATGCACTGGAGAGCAAGCTGCGCGCGTACTACGACGTTCTGCACCAAAATATCGAGGTGCGGGACCCAGACAACAAAGTGGGCGCAAAGCAGCCGCTCGACGAGGCCGTAGTGCAGGATCTCGATGGCTTGATCAAGCAACTGGAGTTTACGTGCTGGACAGACTATCGCAATAAGGAGATCGGGCGCATGTATACGGCGCTGCGAGGCGCAGAGCAAGCATGGGATGCTGTGGCCAGGGACCGGGATAACCATAGCAGGTACCGATCGGGTTTGCACAACGAGTTTGAGAAGCGGCGTTTGGATTCAGCAAACGCGGCGAAGGCGCAGGGGGATGTGCATAGTATCTACCGGCGTGAGCGGCAAGTAAGAGATTATGTGTTTGACGGGTGTACGCTTGCGTATTTTCGGGATCGGTGTAAGTTGTCCATCCATCCAAACAACTCTTTCTCCTATCGAGGAATTCTTTAAGGAGGAGGACTAACGAAAACACAGTCGACAACTTGCCCAGCAACCCCCTACGCATCGAGCTCAAAGACGACATCCGGCGCGGGCTCCAACAAGTCTCCAACACAATCTTCATACGGGGGTGGGAATACGCGCTCGTCAACGCCACGCACGTGCGCATTGACCTGAACAACCCAGACGCTGAGCTGGGCAACGCGACGTGGAACCAGGAGAACACGGAAGCGGTGTCGAGAGTGCTACGTAATGGTGAAACGTTCCGGATGCAGTATGCGTATCTGCATCTCGACACGAGTATGAATTGGGGGGGCTTTGACTTCAATTCGCAGTTCATGGCGCTGTTCGAGTACATCCATCGCAACCAGTGTGTGTTGGAGACTATACAGGAGGAGTGGCAGTGGGAGAACAATAATCAGCGTGGCAGAGCGGCGGTAGAGAACCTGGGCGCCAGAATGCGGACCCACTACCAGTCGATGCTGAAATTGCTGGAGCTGCTCAGACTGCTGTTGCGTAAGTACCGAGATTCCGGTAAGGATTGCAAGAACTTCCCACTGAAGAAACACAGCGGCGTACGGGCGCCTGATTGAAACGCACAACGCTGCACGCCAGGCAGTGACGGACATGTACGGGAACCTGTTTGCAGGCCAATGCCGCGACATCCAGAACACGCTGAACGGCTCCTGGGCCAACGCTTTGGTAAGTTTGTATCGCCGAATCATAATAGATGCTGTTCGAGTCTCATGCAACGCAGGGACGTAACCACGAGGAGTGGGAATACGGGACGCTACTACCCAACCAAATCGACGCAGAGTGGCTGCCAGAAGTGTCAATCGGAGACGCAGCGGGGGGCGCCACAGAGCACTCCATCAGCCTGCCCGCACCGAGTATCTTCGGCCTCACGCACATTGACTTCAGCAACCAAAGCGACATGCGACTGAGCTGCACAACGAAGCCTCTAAATCCAAAGAGGTATCCCGTAGACCTCAATCTGCACACGTGGGAAGACGACGTACATGTGTATTGCGCAGTGGCAAAGGCCCTGCGTCTACCGTATGACTACCCATACTACGGACTGCAAACGGGTGTAGAATTCAACCGGATGCCCGACGGTGTCTCGACGTGGGAACTTCCGATAACATTTGACAACGAGTATGACGAGGAACCCGAGGTGGTGGCGTGGTTTGTCAAGCTCGATGCGACACGCTCGAGCAGAACCTACGCGCAGGTAAGCATCACGGAAAAGAGCACCACCGAGTTTTCCATGCAAGTCGAGTGCTGGGACGACTGTCGTCTGAATGCGTTCGGCGTGCAGTGGCTCGCGTATCCCGCGACGCGGAAGTCGCGTGTGCAGACGCAGTCAGTCGATTTCCGCAAGTTCGGACAGTGGGATAATGGATCTACACACGAGTGGCAGACAGAGGGGAGAATGACGAGTCGCCGCTTCGACCTGAGTCCGGGTGGGACGGTACCGAGGGTTTTTGTGGGTTTCAGCAGGCTCGAGCTGTCGGGCCAGACAAACTACAGGATCCGGGCGTATGCGAAGTCAGTGACGAGCTCGGGCTATAGCGTTGCGTTTGAAAGCTGGTGGGACTCGACAGTGGAGGGTGCTACTGTGCAATCTGTAGCGTTGTTCAAGTCGATTTTCTAGATGTAGAGGATCTAGGCGTGCTCGATGCATGCATGTATGGAGAAGTCTATGTTGAGATCAGACTTAAGTGTTTCGAATAAACTTTTGCACGGCTCATTCCATCTAGACACAAAAGGGAATCAGCTCACCAGCAGCGTTGACCAAAACTCACGGCGCTAATCCAGATACACAGTCCTTGTCTGGCTCCCCTTTAGGGGCACGACGCCAGGCGCGCATCGCCGGGTCTGCTCGTCTTCCTCCCACGGCCGTCGTCGTTCAGCCTTTTGAGGTAGAATGACACAGAACTCAGTGTCTTGCTGGGGGGCACGAGTCGTAGAATTTGCTGACACAAGGGACATGCTCGCTGAGCTCTTTCGCCGGGTAACACGCGGATAGGCTCGTGGGAGGTAGTCTCTTCGACGTTGTTGTCATATCCGATCCAGCGTGCGATGCTACAGTTTTCGCACAAGTGCTTGCAGAATTCAGTAAACGTGGAAGGTGACGCCAAAGGCTGCTCCTGTTCATGGGGGAGTATTGTAGTCATTGGTGCATTGGTTAGAGAGGGAGTCTGGAGTAAAATTACGCTGTACCCCCCACATAGGAGAGAGTTGTGGTGTTGCCAATTAGGGAAAGAGATGCTTGCTATGTACTTGCACCAGCGCACATCACGCGCTAAGCCCAGTTTGGGTAGTCGTTCTTCCAGTCAATCAAAGAACACAGCAGAACATCATGCACGCAAAAGGGGGGAGTTTACAAAATGGATTGCTAGAATCGATGGATTATATTGAAAAGAATTCCCAAAATTTACATACTCCAAATACCGAATTTCCTTGGCTCCAGACAGAAGCTCGTGTCTCGATGTAGCAAGAAAACAAAAAAAAAAAAACTGCACAACGAAAATGTCCGAAGATGGTATGATTTCCAACCGGCATGTTTTCAGGACTCCCGACTCCGAGAATACTCGGCTCCGCGTCTGCCTCACCGGCTCTCGACCCCTGACACGATTCCGCTTCTCCACACTGCAAACGATTGCGCGCCACGCTCCATACCCTTGATGACCTTGACCTGATCCAGTTTATGCAAGGCCATCCGATGATCATGTGCTTCCTCCGAGCGAGTGCATGATGCTGATGGTTGAGAGATGAGCGTCCAACAGCTCTCGACACCGCCAGCTTAGTCGTCGGCCAACAACGGCGCCCTCTCGCGGTCCTCGCTGACAATTTGTCCACGTGGGAAAGGATCGCGGCCGAGGAGACCAGGGAGACCGACTGCGAGCGAGAGCAGGAAGAGGAGGCCACCAATAGTAAAGGCGAAGATCCACTGGAGCTGCAGGACATGCGGCTTGGTGAGGAACTGACCGACACCGGTGGCTGCGGTGAGTTAGCGGGAGATGGACGCAGTCATGATCAGTTGATGCACACTTACAGAAGGCGAGCACGCTCAAGGCAAACCCAATCGTGTAGTCCTTGTACGCGGCAAGGAAAAAGAGACCGTATCCAGCCCAGCCCCAGATGAAGACGTTGGCGACGATCCTCGCAACAAAGTGGTTGCTATGCACAGCCACGGCACCAGCCCAGTACAGCGCGGCAAAGTTCCACGCCAACGGGCCGCTGACAACGCCAATGTGGATCAGGCGCGGCGAGGTGCTGTGGCGGAAATAGGCGGCCGTCAGATTGAAGAAGTTGATGACGAGGAGCAGCTCGGCGAGCCAGTAGTGGGAGCGGACCCAGAGATGGATGAAGCCGAAGAGGAGCAGGTTGGAGGCGATGAAGTGGGAGCCGATGTTGGCGGCGGCCGTGGCAAGGACTGTGTCGGAGGCGTAGAGGGAGTAGGCGTAGTAGAGCTGCAGGAGGAAGAGGACGAGCCTGGTGCTGTGAGTATGGTGGGGGACGGTCAGGTGTGGAGGAGGAGGGGGGGAAAAAGGAAGAGCAGAAGGAGGAGGAGGAAGAGGAGGAGGGGGGGCATACCAATAAATAGACGTGATGATACTACTCTGCGCAAACGGCGTCGAGTGGTTGTGCTGCCAGAAGCGGCCGTATGGGTGGGAGCCCTCGGGCCTGTTGAAGGAGTAGTACAAGGCAGACACGACGAGCAGCAGCCAGCTCGCAAACGTCGTGATCTTGTAGATGAGCAGATCTCGCGCCGAGTATTCCTCACGACGGGCGAAGATGTTGAGGCGGCTGCCCGATGAAGGCGCGGGCTCGGACATGGTGGCGGTGGTGGTGGTGGTGGTGGTGGTGGTGGTGAAGGGAGAACAAGGGTGAATGAGGTGGAGAAGACAAGGACAAGACAAGGAGAAAAAGTGTCACCTGCCCTACCTATCTACCTCCCCTACGTCCCCTACCTGCCTATGTACATAAGTATTTTCGCTCCATCACGCCATCCTCTGCCGCCCGCGCGCCAGCAAGCCAGCAATCAAGGCGCACGCTCGCGGTACGTCATGTCTAGCTTGCTCAGGGTCCAAGCTGTCCGCGCGCCCCCACTGCGCCCGCCCGCCCTGCACCCTCCAAGTCCCATGACGGCCGCGCGCCCTGCTGATTGGCCCACGCACAACGGCCCATGGCCCCATGCTACACCACAAATGCGGGGACTGCATCGCCAGTGGCCACCACCAATTCCGCACACCCTACCGCTACAGCCTACCGGTACTCACCCTGCCGAACAATCATTCCCTCAAAAGAAGATTCAAGAATCGAACCAGAAGTTACAGCATACGGTAATTAATTACATGTACATGCACAAGCACAAATGCACAGCCCAAATCCATTGCCGTGCCCAATAGTCCTCCCAACTCCATTGCCCTAGCTGCTAGTACCACCACGGATGACACACCGACACCGTAGGGCATCATGCGGGTCCTCGCTCCAATCAAACGCATGCACCTGATCCCTGGGTATCGATGGAAGCAGAACGCCCTGCGCAAGCCAACAACAAATCCTGACTGCCATCGCCGATGCGCAACGACCAAAATGACTTGTTCAAGCAATCGTCAACTCAACTCAACAAAAAGTCCACTTTTACCGCGCTGGCGTCTCGGGAATTTCCCAAATATCTCTCGTATTCTCCTCGCCCTTGGCCAGAGCAGGAAGCCCTTGCTGCGCATATGTTCCTCCGGACATAGCATCCGTATTGGGTGCTCTCAGTGCCGACTCGATAGTCGGCGCAAAGGGAATTGCTCCGCTTGCCGTAAACACTGGCAGATCACCCCTCTTGCTTGCAGGCGACATTGGTCGCGACGCCGTAGTCGACGATGGAGCTGTATCCGTGTTGGGAGGAAGCCATTGCAGTGTCGTAGACGCTGTGACATCAGACGTCGGCGATGTCGCATCAAAATTCTGAGCCGTGTAGTTCACGAACTGCGGAATAGCCGATGGAGGCGGAGCTGGAGGCGTGTCTGCCCGAACTGGCGGCGAAATGCTCGTCACAGGTTCTGTGATGGTGATGAACGATGGGATCGGCAATTGCTCGCGAAGCTGCTCCGGTGTTATGGACTTCTCTTGGTCGGTAGGGTGTTCAAGTATTCCACCAGAAGTCCGTCTATCCACTGCCGGAGCAGGAAACGCCACCTCAGGCAGAGGCGCATTCTGACCCGGCGCTGCCAATGACTCTGCTTGTACTGGCTGCGGCTGCACGAGCGCCGTGGCTGCAATGGCTTGAACCAAAGCCTCACTTGTCACTCCCGCTGGAGCTTCTACAGGGGAGGCAGGCTTAGAGTTAGAAGCCTTCAAAGGACGACCTGGCCCTCTCTTGGTGGCTGTGTTTTTTGGCGGAGCCTTGGAAGCGGGTGCACGAGTCGTAGGTGCCTTACGCACAGCTGGTTTGCCAGCAGCCCGCGATGCTGATGCGGCTGCTTTTTTCTTCTCTTCCTTCTCGCGCTCTCGTGCCTCGTATTCCTCTCTTGAAGGCATCTTTAGTGTTATGCGCTTCAGGCCAGACGTGAGTGTGTCGATATCGTCATTTCCTGTCCCTTTCGCAGGCCCACTCGTGGTGGCGTAATTCGACGGGGCGCGTGGAACGGAAGGTCGGATGGGAGCACGAGCGGCGGCTGCGGCTGTCGAGGTGCGTGGCTTCTTCGCGGCAACTCCATTCGACGTCGCAGTTGCGGGGGCTACGCTTCGTCTGCCAGCAGCCACGCTTGGAGCTCGACTTATACTTCGGTCGCCGATAGAAGAGACACTCGAGGCGATACTCATGCGACGTGACACAGAACGAGATGGTGGAGCGGGCTCAACTGAAGCCAGGGGGAAGTCTGCAATGGTCTTGCGTCTGTTTGCTCGGGATTCCGCACGAAGCGACGCCTTCTCATCGTCGGAACCAGGCTCGGCGTATGTTGCGACAGCCTTTCGACCTCGCAGCTGTCGGCCTGATGGCTCCGCAGTCACTGAAGTCACAGCTTGCGCAGACGCCTTCTCTTTCTTCACCTTTGGCTCAGCTAGTTCCTCCGGCTTGTAGCTCCTTGTTTGCCTGTCTGCAGGAATCAGGAGCTTGCTCAGGGCTTGTGCGGCTGTAGCCCAGTCAACCTCTGGCGGTGGAGGAGTCGGTGCGCGAGATGGACTGGAAGGATATCTTGCACCCAAGCTGCGGCCAAGCTTAGTCGGGTCCACAACTTTTGCAACAAAAGACTGCGTTGGCGACGAGAAATGGGCTGACTTATCCGCCTTTGGCTTTTTCGGAAGCAACGGTGGGGGATTGACGAGCTCCTCCAATTCTGTCAATTTGGATGCATGCCACCACAACGGATCATATGATACAAGCACGGCATCTGGTTCTGTCATTCGCTCAGGGACATGCTCATCATGGATACTGAGCCCTCCTAGTCGCTGCCGCATGTCAAAGGAAAGACCTTTGGACGGCTTTGGGTCAGTCCAGACCTGACCGTCGCACAGTCCGCCCAGGTGGCTGAAGACACCACTGGTAAGCGCTCGATCGCTGTAACCACCTTCAAGAACCGAGATAACGCGGCCTTCGGCAGAGGTGCCCTCCTCTTCGGCCACTCGAACGATGTCGCGCGTGAATCGCGCATAGAATTCTGTAGGGACGTTGACTGAATGTCGCTGCATACCGGCGGTCTCCCACTCGCTCGCATCAAAGCCAGCAGATATGAAAATGGCCGATTTCGGTGCTGGGTGGTTGGGGCTGGCTCGGAGGCGGTTGGTATGGTATCTGAGATACTGCCGCGTTTTCTCGAGCAACACCAGGTACTTGTCCTCGTAGATTGCCCAGAATTCTTCGGGCGTTGTCCACGACTGCAGATGGACATTCCAGATGGACTGGCCGTGGGCATTGTCGATGCACAAGCTGGCCGCTTGCACCTTGTCATCGTCCCCGTCTTCACAAGGGTACGAGTTGATGTCGTGCAGGCTGAAATAGCCAATCGAGGTTTTCTTCCAGTTTGGTGTGTTCTTGGACATGTTCTGAACTTTTTTGTTGCGAGCCCATGTAATGGCTTGAGAACCGTCTCCGTGATGCAAATCAAAGTCAATGATGGCTGCGTGTGTCAAGCCGTAGTTCATCATCGCGTGCTCGATGCCGACGTGAACGTTATTCAGCCAGCAGAAGCCAGAGGGGAAGTCGTCGGAGCAGTGATGACCAGGCGGACGGATGCAGACGAAGGCGCGTGACGCTCCAGTGGCCATGCTTGTGCCTTGGAACACGGCATCGACGGCATCGAGGACACCCCCAAGCGCGCCCTGGAAGGCGTTCATGGATTCCGCGCAAAGATACAAATCTCCTGCATGGAGTTCCTGTTTCGGCGGCTGCCCAGAGCCCGCAGGCGCATCCCTTGCAAGCTCTTTTCCCGTCGACGCCAGCTTGTGTCCTGCATTGTCGCACAAGGACTTCAGCTCGCCCATCCACTTGGTTCCGTGGACGTTGGTCACCACCTGGGATGTGATGTCGACCATGCGGGAGGTCTTGCGGATCTTGAAGGGCACGCGCTCAGGGGGGTTGAGGTGCGGATGAGGAGGGTGGCTGCCGCCCGAGTGTCGCTCGCCGAGCCGTACGTAGGCCGCCGATATGCCCAGCACGCTGGCCAGTATGCGCTCCGGCCGCTCCATGATCAGACTCAGCGTGCTCTTCGGGGTCTTGGGCCGGGCAAAGCGGTGGCCATAACAGTGATCGTGCACGATGACCACGGTGCCGGCGTCGACGGCGCCTGCAACACCTTCGTGCCGCGCCAGCTCTTTCCTGAAGTGCTCCTCGGCCACATCGCATGCGCGCAGTGGCGGCTTCTCCTCTTCGGGCGCGGGCAGCGGACTCTTTGGACCCATGGGCGACGGCATGTGGGGCTGGAAGGACGACCGCCGCGAGAGCGATGCACGCGGGGAGGCTGGCGTGTCGCCGCGCAGGGACGACGTGGACGACTTCCGTCCCAGGGCGGGCGAGGAGGAGCGGGTCAGGCTGGCGACGCTGGGGCTGCGGCGGACGGAGGCGGCGTGGAAGCTGGGCGAGGCGGCGTGGAAGCTGGGCGAGGCGGGCGTGCGGCGGGGCTCGGCGGGGAGTCTGGGTGAATGTAGGCCCGGCGACGGCGGGAGGGCGGGGTGGGTGTTGGTCGCCGCGTGGAGGGAGAGACGTTTCAGCGGGTGTGCGAGTGGGAGGTGGCTCGCGTCGTTGTTTGTTTGTCGCGCGCCGCGGGGCGTGCCTGGCGCACTGGGCCGCGCAGTCTGCTGGGGCTGGCTGTGCATGCTGGCGGGGGCTGGCCGCGTCGCAGCGCGTTGTTTTGCTGGCGGACCGCGATGTTGTCTCTGCAGCTGGGCGGTGTCTCGAGGGGTGAAGGACCCGGGGCGCGCGCTATGACGCTGGGCTGTGGCCCTTTCCGTAGCAGTAGCACCGTAGCAACCAAAAACAGGGTCTCACGCTGCGACTGCGACAGTCCCGGTAGGTAAGCGAGCCGCCAACATCGGTCCTGCATAGGGCTGACAGGTCGACACGACCACGACCTACGCCGGCATCTTGACTTGTTCGTACATCTGCATACATGTACGGGACGGGGCTTTGTTGTAAGCGCCCCACCAAACAAAAAGCCGGATTCATTGTCGTGGTCGTGTCATCCAGACATGGCAGCCCGACGTCACGTGAGAGCACCGTCTCCCAACCAAGACACCAAGAACAAGTACTCCCCACGGAGGACGACGGATTCATAGCATGCAAGACAGCGCAAGCCGCTCGGGCAAACAATCATCGAAACAATCACCCGCTCAGCCATGAATACACGCGATGACGTCGTCAATGCCCACCGTCTGTGCCACTTCTGCCGCGTCCTTTGCCATCATGTGACCTCCATTCTCCTCTCCAATGGGTACCTAGGTAGACTGCCACCTCCAGTCCAAGCATACCTCCACCCACCGATCCTATTTCGAACGCAACCCGTTCTGCGAGTCCAGGAATGGCGATACTCCAGGCTTCCTCCCCTTGGATGCACGGGGGTGGTGTTTTCAAGAACGATTCCTCTCGCCGAGAAGCATCTACTTTGGCAACGAGGGCGTGCATTGGGGAGTTGTCGTGCCGGCATTGCGTGTGAGCATTTCCTCGAAATCGGCGAGCGCCACGACTCTGCTCTGTGGGTCGAGACGCCGCCCGCAAGCGTCAATACAGCGCGCTTTCGGGTCTCAATCCGAGCCTCGAGGACCCGGAGACCACATGTCGACTGCGCGAGCTGTGGGGCGCGGTCATCACGCAGTATTCAAGCACTGTCCTCACCCACGCCACGGACAGACTCGTAGCAATCGCAGGCATTGGCGCCAACCTCGAGAGGGTGTGGCGCTGCACGGCTTGGATCAGGACGCGGGGATGTATTTGTGCGGTGGTGGGGGACGCCGTTGGCAGCAGGATGTGGAGATTGTGTTGAAGCGGGGGAGGGGGGCGTGGACGAAGGTCACAATCACATTGACATGAAAGCACGGTCCGTGTAGTTTTTTGTCTGTCTCCAACCCACATATATATCTAGGTAGGTAGGCACGTACACGTAAGTAGCTATCATTACAAATCTCCTCCCCCATCCCAACCCCTTCCCCGCACGACCCCACACCTCACAGCAGTAAATCCTGATTCCCGTCATTGGCCCCAGGACTCAACACCATATGCTGCGGCTCGTTCTGGTTGACGACCCAGCCGCCGCCGACGCCGACCTGGTCGGGCTGGATGGGCGAGCCGCCAAACGTGCTCTGGCGGCCCACGCTGGCAAAGTACATGTCTGCGTCGCTGACGGCCGCGGCCATGCCGTTCATGGGGGAGAGCGAGCCGTTGCCGTTGCCGTTGCCGTTGCCGTTGCCGTTGGCCGTGGTGTCGAGGCGCGAGCGGTCTGCCGTCGCGCGGTCGCGAGCCTGCTGCGCGGCCTTGAATGTCGGCAGCTCCTGGCGCTGGAGCGCAGGGGAGTCCTGCAGCTTGCGGGGGCGGGCGCTGCGGAAGACCTGGTGGACGGGCTTGAGGTAGACGGTCGCAAGCGTGCCGACGTTGAGGCACATTTCCTCGAGCGTGCCTGGGTCGAGCTTCTCCGACTCTTCGGCGGTGATGGGGGGCTTTTCGCCCATGACGACCTTCTTGGCCTCGTCGGGGGCGGACGAGAGCAGCCGCCAGTACATGTATCCTCGGTCGCGCAGGTCGGGATTGTCTGTTTCTTCGGTGGCCCATTTGAGCACTTTGGGTACGAGGGCTGCGCCTCTTGTTGGTCGTTGGATGAAGAGCTTCACTGTTGCGGTGAGAAGTGCTAGCTGCACCTCATGTGTCTCTTCTTGGAATGTGTCCAAAAAGTCTTCAAGCAGGACATCAGAGTCTTCAATGCGATCGGCATACTGCCCAATCACCCAGATCATGGCTGCCTTGGCCTCGGGCTCATCGAGCGAATCGAGATTCTCGCAGAGAGTGGAGATGATCGACTCATACTGATTTGGATATTTGCGGAAGATGTTGCGGATCACCACGGTGGCTTCCTGCACGATGTACGAGACCTTGGTGCTCACAAGGGAGAGTAGAGTGCTGATGCAGAGCTGCGCGGCTGGGGCAATCTTGATGGCAAGCTTGCCGATGGCGCGCACGGACTTGCGCACGAAGTCGACGTCGATTTCCGTTGCGTACCTGAAGAAGGTCAGTTAACACCTTGACGGTCGTCGGGGCGGACCTACTCGGCTAATTCTGTCAGCACCTCCTTGATATTCCTCTCTGTCGCGAGCATGAAGATCAGTTCGAGCTTGGTGACCTTGACGTAGATGGGGTCGTTGTATTTGCAGAAGAAGACGCGGATGTCGTTGCGCAGGACTTCTGGACGCCGTTGCAGGATCAGCAGCGCATTCCGTAAGGCAAGATACTGAATCTCCGGTCCCTTGGACAGAAGAGTCACGAGCGGGGGCGAAAGCTTGTTACACAGCGATGTTACGACTTTCTGGTCTGAAATGTAGTTCATCAAGTAGAGAATAACACGAATGCACGTGAGGACGACAGCCGAGTTGGAGTGTGACAGTCGGGGCGACACGCGCTCTGCTAACAGTGCGGCATCGGCTGTGTCATGGGGGACGTAGTTCATCATGGCTTCGAGAATGTACGTCTGTCCCCACTCTGAGCAGTCAGGCAGTATGGACACGATCTTGGAAGCACTGGTGTAGTCGATGGTGAGCTTGATGTTCTCGCTCCGCTCCCAGATATCCATGAGGCCGGCGAGTGCGCTCGACACAACAGTGGGGTTCTCGTCCCGCAGCATGCCGTTGAGTCTGTCGATGAGGTCTGAACTCTCGACGAGGTGTCGGTCGTGGTCGTAGAGCTTCGCCACGCAGAATGCCGCCGTCTTGCGCACATAAGGGTCCGAGTCTTTGAGGAGATTCTTGAGATGGGGCACAGTTGCTTCGACGAATTCGCGGACATGGACGTAGGACATGGTGCGCAGGGCGAGAGCTCGCACTAGGGGATTGTTGTCGTGCATGTCTTCCTGGATGATGGGCAGTGCCTTGAGGGCAATGTCAGGTTTTATCCTGGCATAGTTGACGAGATAGAGAAAACACCTGCAGCGGTCAGTCCACCGCTGTCTTGGCCGCACAGCCGCACCCACATCTTCTTGATTTCCAGACTCGGAATGTGCATGCAGCCGACAATGTCCGGAAACAGCGCGACCATGTCGTTGTTGCTCATGGTCATGTTGGCGACAATCTTCTTGAGGGCCGTCTTCTTGGCGGAGAAGTTCTTGTCCTTCTTGCCGCCGCTGTTCAGCTCGAGGCGCAGTTCCGCGACCTTGCCCTGGGGAGCGCGGAGGGATTGTAAGCGTGCGCGGTCGAAGACATGGGGGAGAAAGACGATCATGGCGAGGGCTCACAGCAAGCGGAAGGGCTAGAAGAGAGCAGACGTACCCTCGCAAAGAGCTTCGCATCCTGGCCGCCCTGGCTCATGGCGGGCGATCTCTGATGCCTGTGGCAGTATGGCCGGCGGGCTGGCCCTCACTGCATGTGCCTGCCGTAGCACCCAGGTAACCCCCCCTCCCGGCTGGCGGCGTCGTGCGGGGCTCGAGTGAACGGGTGGCGCGACAATTGGCCTATATCGAGGCGCACATGTTCGGGGCACGTGGAGGGCGGCGTGGGAAGGCGTGGAGCGCAGGGACAATGGGCGCGCCGGTGAATTGGCACTTTTGGTCGTACACTCCGCCGAGGATGGAGGTCGCGGCGGAGCGCACGTGCGCCGCTAGCCACGGTAGCGGAAGTGGGTCATCTCAACTTGTCGAGTCTCGGAGTGGATCATCTCAAGTCCCGGAGTGGGTCATCTCAAGTCCCGGAGTGGATCATCTCAAGTCAGACCAGCCCGCGACACCGCGACATCACTACCCGCCCTATCGCCGTCCTGACTGCCGACTACCGCGCACTGCCGCCCGCAACACACAACTGCAGCATGTCCGCCGCACTTCCGCCCCCGCAATGGGTGCTGGACCTCAACTCGGCGCCCGCATCCAAACCCAAGAATGCCTCTCTCGCCGACCCGCCGGGCTACACGGCATCGCTCACCAAGAAAGAACGCGCCATATCCTCAAAGAACGCCCGCCAGCCGCCGACGCCAGAGGAGATGGACACACTGAAGATGAAGAAGGCGTGGGAGGTAGCCATCGCCCCAGCCAAGCAACTGCCCATGAATGCTTTCGGTCCGTACCCGCCTCCTCCACCTGCGACACACACGACTAACCTCATGCAGGAATGTACATGACGGGCAACACTCTCCAGATCTTCTCCGTCTTCATGGTCTTTACCCTCTTCAAGACGCCCATTCTCGCAGTCCTCGGTCTGCAACGCACATTTGCTCCCTACGAGACACCCGGCACCGCCAGCAGACTGCTCGGAGTCAAGGCCGTGTACATTCTCTGCAACATGCTGATGTTGGCGCTGGGCATCTGGAAGGTGAATGGCATGGGTCTGCTTCCAACGACGAGATCAGACTGGCTGGCGTGGGAGAGCGAGCGGACATGGTCGGAAAGAGCCGTGCCCAAGGAGTGGTTGTAATCGAGCCACAGTAGGAAGACGATGGATCACTGTTCAATATATCTGGGGCTAGCCGATTCGTCATGCTCTGGTCAACTACGGACTGCCATCATCCTGCCTCTCCGTCATTCATTGTTGCCTCTTCCGCCATCAGTTCATGGCACGCAGAAACTCCCGCTTCGCCACTGTGAACCGCAAGACGATGATGTTTGAACGCTCCGTCACACTGCTCTCCCCTCGCGCCATCCTGTCCAACTCTTCCCTCCTGCTCGGCACTTTCAGCACCACTGGCTCCTCCAATGCCCTCGCCATCTCCTCCTCCGTCACCAGATCATCATGCATCCTCCTCACCAACTCTACAGGCAACTTGGCCGGGCCTTGATCCCTCAATCTGTCCAACCTCGCTCCAAACACCCTCCTCACATCTCCCATCCCAAACGCCTCATTTGCGTCCAACATGCCCCGCGCATCTCTCAGCATCCCAACCAACGGCTCGTCTCCCGCCTCACTTCCCAGCGTGCCCAAGAACCCAGCGACATCACTCCACTCCGCCACCATCCTCCCCAGCAACTCCACCACCGCCCTCGCATCCGCCTGCTCGCCCACCGCATCGAGCCGCCTCGCCCCCGCAAAACCCCTCAGCCGCACCCCGCAGCCCGCACCCCGCATCCACGCATCTGCATCCAGCACCACATTCTCCGCCGCCACGGCCCCATGCGCCACACCCGCCCCGTGCAGCCACTCCACCGCGCCCACGACCCCAAGCACCACCCGCGCGACAAAATACCCCGGCACGCCCCCGTCCGCCGCGCCGCAAACCCGCGCCACCGAGCGCGCAAACACGGGCGCGAGCACCACATACGACAGCGCGTGAGCATCCGCAAACTGCACGCCGGCCAGCTCGTCCGCGAGGAACGTCGCCGCGGTGTCTGCGCGCGGTGCGGCAAAGTGCAGGTACTCGAGGAGGGCGACGTGGGGGCGGAGCAGCGCAGTGCGCGGCGCTGTTGTGACGGTGCGGAGGTGCGGTAGCATGGCGAGGGAGCGGGGCGGTAGGGCGGAGAGGCCGGCGGCGGCGATGGCGTGGACAGCGGCTATGTGTGGGGTGTTGAGGTTGGGGGCGTCCGGGGCGCTAGGGACGCCGAGGGGGATGGGAGGAGGGAGGATGCGCGGGAGACAGAGATATGTGGATGTTTGGGTCGAGGGGCATGAGGAGAGGAGCTTGATTGTGCGGAAGAGAGTGGCTGGTGGTGTGGGCGCGGTGTGTTGGGTGAGTGGCGCGGAGGGCGTCAGGCTGCTGGTGTCCATTTGTGAGGTAGTGGATGGGTGGTTGGGCGTGGGTGGACGGTTGGAGAATGTACTGTAAAATATTGACGGTGGGAGGGCAGGGTGAGTGAGGTTGTACGCAGTGATTGTAGAAAAGAATGCGAGTTTCGCCTTCACTGCTGGATGTGAGCATCAGCACTCGCGAACAGCAATCCCTCACCACCCCATGCCCTGTCACCATATCATCACACAGTCTATCCACAAACTAATGATATTCAGACTCTTAACAACCAACAACACCTCTACGTAAACCACCCACACCCTACTTACTCCCCGTCGACACACCCGTCAGCTGGATAGCATCATCCACCAGATTGTTCAACTGGTTAAACTCGCCATTCAGCCAGCGATCAAGAATAGCCTGGTCCTGGCTAACAAAGCTCGTGCGCGCCGCGGGCAGCACCTGCGTGCATTCCTTGAGGTCGTTGATGTTGTTTACGCCGAGCAGCGACAGACGCGTGTACGCTTTGGCATAGTCCTGTTGTGGAGAATCAGTATCACCAGAAAGATTACAGGCAGATGGCGCCGACGCACCTCGTTCCAGTGGTTCTGGCCGCCGCTGCCGCTGAACTCCTTCCACTCGTCGCTCGTGCGCGAGTCCTTGCTGAGGTTGATGTCGCTCTGGAACTTGATGACGCGGACTGGCGGGTTGCCCGTCGTCTGCGGGTAGAAGGCAATGTCCCAAACACCGGGCGTCGTGTCTTGTGGGTCGCCGTCGCGCGCCGTGTTGACAAAGTGCTGCTGCGATGTCGTGTGCGCGCCGACCAGCGCGACGAGATCGTGCGGGTCGATGGTCTTGTCGGAGAAGAGCTTGATGAGCACGTCGGCTGAGTCCTTTTCGCCGGGGAGGAGGCCGTTGGGACCGGCTTTGCTGTTGTCTTTGCGGCCGACAAAAGAACGGATGCGAGGGCCCAGTGGGCAGACCTGACTTGTTAGAATGTGTCAAAGCAAAGCCGTGGGCCTTGACTTACTACCGTGGCAACGTTTGCACCGAATTGGATGATATCCGCCATGCTCATGCCATATTGGTTGTACTTTGTGTACCACTTCTTGGTCTGGTCTGCAATAGCTGATAAGCCGTTGTTGTCGGTCCTGCTCATCTCATCGGACAGCAGAATACTGCCATCTGCGCCACCGTAGCCGCTGCTCTTGGACCAGACGCCAGCATCATGGAAACCGAGACGGACAGCTTGACGAGCGAACTTTGAGCAACGCCCTGAGGTGCCGTTGAACTTGGCTGTCATCTCGTAAGCAAGCCATTTCCAGTGGCAGCATGCATCGGCCTTGCAGGCAGCGCTGCCGATAGCACCAGCCGGGATGGATGTGTCGATGGTGGACGACTCAGCACTTTTCTGGTCGAGGATAATGGCCTTGATGTCCTTGCCAATCGATGTGAGCTTGGAGTCTGCCAGAGTTTTGAGGTCGCCGATGAGCTCTTTCGAAGCTTGGCGATCGAGCTTCCTTGCCGCGTTGCGCATTTCGTCCATCTTCTGGCCCATCCCTGGGTGGGCCTCGATGGCAGGTGCGGACGCTAGAAGCGCATAGCT
This sequence comes from Coniothyrium glycines, assembly GCA_025742365.1. Taxonomy (NCBI): domain Eukaryota; kingdom Fungi; phylum Ascomycota; class Dothideomycetes; order Pleosporales; family Coniothyriaceae; genus Coniothyrium; species Coniothyrium glycines. The sequence continues at coordinate 90,773 of JAMXIJ010000050.1, read as the reverse complement.
GAGGTAAGAGAGAGTCTTCATGATGACAAGATTGGAGGAGCGACTGTGAGGGACTTGTTGCAAGACTGTGAAGACATTGCTACAACTTTATACAGATCCGGCCACAGACTGTGGCGGTGCGACATCAAGTCCAGAATGAATCCTTGAGTACATTAGATTGACACTCCGACACTCTTTGCCTTGTTCAGTGCTGAATTCACGATTTAGATGAATACGGGTCCCTCGCAGAACGCACGTGGATTTGGAAATTCACCTTGCGTCTGCAGAGCCAGTTCAAGACTTGTAGCCATAGCTCTGCGTCCTTGATTGACCTTACTCTCGGTAATGCAGTAGGTGGGGTGTCGACATGGGCAGGCCCACAAGAGCTGACAGTCCAGAAGTGCAATACACGAGCAGTGATTGGGCGTTTCTTGGACTGGAGTAGCGAAAGGTGAGTAACCCGTCCTTGGACCCTGGAGCCTGGGACATTGGATACGGGAGGCGAGATCTCAGCAAGGATGGTACCGGAGGGCAAAATATATTGCACGTGCAGCAAGCCCGGTTGGGGAGCCATGCGGGATTATGGTGACATTCGAAGAGCTCTTACTACCATGAGTGCGTCGATCCAATGTCCCTAGGGGCTGACACTCATGATCTGTTTTTGCGAGTCGCCAGCATGCGAATTACATTTGAATCTGTCAATATGTCAAGGTTAAGCTCAACGTGGTGCTACATCAAGTGAGTCGCTAGGCAGGCAAAGCGGTGGGTCCTACTCTGGCTACCTGCGCTAAGTACGCCTGCTCGGAGAGCAGGAGCGTGCCTGGATCTCTGCTATTCTTAAATCTTCGCATTCAACTTCCAGGTTTGCGGTTGAGAGATTCGCCAAGACAATATGGAGCCGTCGATGGTGCGACCTTGAGATATTAGCCTCATGGACGTCACTCATGATACACCCTATGGATGACAATCAACGCGCAATAACACCCGAGGCGGTCTACATTTCTGCAACGCGTTCGGAGCAGGTTTGGAGTACCGACAGTTGTATGCGCCCGTCAGGACTATGTACTTCATGCCTGATAAGCTGCATGTACTGTGGATGTGAGGTACATTTAGCCGGATAACACACAGGTAGATATCTCTCGTACTCGACTTGGCTTCGCTCAGATGATTCTTCACCAGCCGTCTCACCGTATGCTCAATCGTACAGTACTGTAAGGTTTGTGGCTCAACGTTCTGGAACGAAATACTTGTTGTCTGGCAGTTTGCCAAGCTCCTGCTGGGACTTCCCCTGCAGAACAATCATTTTGACGAGTCGGATAGCCCGCCGAATGTACCAATATTGGCAGGTGCTATAAACGTGACATGCTTGAGCGAGCGCCGGGACTGTGCAGAGTCTGGACGCGGAGAACCAGGGCTGCGGGTTGGACCGGGGGGTGGAAAATCTTGCACATGATCCCGCGCGAGATCCGCGTCTGCTAGAATATCATCTCCGTTGATGGACGATCTGTCCTGTCTGGAACAGTTTGTGTGCATCTGTAAATCTTGATCGTTCTTTTACGCGCAGGTTTCCTCCTCTTGTGCTGCGCTAAATCAACACGGAAGAACGTGACAACCGGGTCCAAGTACTCCCAGCGGCGCGTCTTACGCCTTTCAAGAATGGCTGCGGTTTGTAGACGCAGTGTTGCCGGTACTTTTCGAGCCGTTGAGTCGCCAGATGGCCATTTCCTGAGCGGGCGGCGAGCGGTGGAACAGCATGATCACGTGATCCGTCTCGCAGCAATGCATGCTCTCCTTTTGTTTCGACAGTGCCTGGAGTCGTGTTCAGGATAAAAAAGCAGTCGAGATGCGTAGTAAGACCACGATGGCAGAAGTGGAGTTTGAAGCGAAACAGCTCCGAGGGAATGGGAAGGATGTGCGGCTGACCAAGCCCAACACAGCCACGACAGCTCTATATCTGGCTCGCAGGATAGCACCCTTACTCAGCCACCTCTTATGGCAGCACAACGCTGCACACAACGTTCATCTTACCCAATGAAACATATCTGCCAATTGTTCAGACACTGTGCCAATGCCCTGGTTCCCCGTGGCACGGCTGCATCCCGCGACTAAGCCACGGTAATCGCGATTTGCAACATCTTTCCGATTGGGCTGAACTCAGCTGTAGTCTTCGTGAATGACTCTTCCTGCTGTGCTTGCCTGACCTCTACCCGACGTTGAGTATCATAAGCACCATAGCCTGCGTGCTCTCAATCGACCAACTCGCATCCTCACCAACCATGAACATCCTAGCCTCAACCTCGCAACGCCTCTCCGGACTCTTCTCCCCCCCAAAAACATCTTTCCAAGTCCTCTCCGACCTCCATCTCGACTACCAGTCCCAATACCTAACATTCCACATCCCCGTCGCAGCACCGTACCTCATCCTCGCAGGGAACATCGGCCGCCTGGTCGACTATGAAGACTATCTTTCCTTCCTAGTCCGCCGTTGCAATCTGCATGAGCGCGTGTATTTGGTGCTTGGGCATCTGGAGTTCCAGGGCGTGGGGTGGATGGAAGGGCTGCAACTTGCGCATAAAATGGAGAATGAGCCCGTGACGAGGGGCCGACTGGAGGTGTTGTATGAGACGAGAGTTGATGTACCGGGCACGAATGTCACGGTATTGGGCTGTACTTTGTGGAGCGGGATCCCAGAGTCTGATGCCCCGAGCGTGGTGCGCAAGATGCCCGAGTTTGATGAGGAGAAGGGGATCCAGGGGTGGGATGTTACGCGGCACAATTCGGAACATAAGCGGGATGTGGAATGGTTGAAAGGGGAGTTGCAGGAGATTCAGAAGGAGGGGCGTGCTTCGTCGTCGAGAAATGAGAGACATGTTGTGGTTGTTACGTCGTTTGCGCCGGATCTGCACAATGCGCTGGAGCCGTGGCACGTAAATGCGCCGTGGGCGACCGCGTTCGGCACGAACCTGCTCGATGGACAGCAGTTCAATGCTGTGCAGACGTGGATGTCTGGGATGACAGGGCGGACATGCGAGTTTGAGAGAAGTGGTACGAGGGTAGTCAGCAATCAGCGAGGACGCGAGAGCGAGAGTGTGACTGGTCTTCGCCAGGATGGCACGTCGCAGAAGCAAAAGGCCGGACTGTTCGACGTCATGCATGTTGTAAGAATATAGGTCGTCTACGACGACCCTACTGGAGGCCCATTCAACTTGAAATATCCCGGCTGTAATTTCTGAAACACCGCAGTCGGGTCATATTTCTTCGCAATCTCTCTTAGCCGTTCCGCGCTCTTCCCATAACTTGCAACCACGTCTTGATACTGGCTGGCATAATTCATGTACAGGAAGTCATTCGCCAAGCCTCGCCTTCTCGCTTCGTCCTTCATCCGAGAGACGATATTTGCGTTGGCCTGGATCACGCGCTCGTCGTCTTCCGCGCGCTCCCATCGAGATGCTAGGTTGATCATGAGTAGGGGCCCGTCTGTAGGGGTCAAACCTAGTGCATTACCGCCCTTCTTTTGCATCTGCTCGAGCTGGGGGACTGATGGCTTGGAACACGGTGGCTGGTCCGACGCCTGGGACGTCCTGTATGTTTTCGTATTCCTCGAACGACACGTCTAGAACGAACTCGACCATGGCACGGTCCAGTTTTGACGACGCAGTCCAGTAAGTCTCTCGATAACCTTTCGGATTACTAGCATTGAGCAGCTGGGTGATATTTGCCAATGTCCTGAGCTGTGTGGTGTCGGAAATCGCAGGAATATTGCGGTACTCATCGAAGATGGGTGCGTCGATTATCGGGTCTGCGTACTCGAGCTGCGCGACAGCGATTCGCGTGCTGGTAGCCGGATCGAGCGCTATGGCAAGGTATTGTGCTGCCTTGGGCGCTTGCGCTGATTTCACTGCCAGATTGACAAACGCATCTATAGCAGCGGGAAAACTTGTGTTCAGAAATAGACGTGAGCCGCCAAACATCTGCGGTCCATGTGGGAAGGTTTCCAGGTTGAACTTGGTGACGATTCCGAAATTATTGCCACCACCTCGAAGGGCCCAATAGAGGTCCGAAAGAGACGAAGAACTTGCTGTCACGATTGCGCCTCTTGCTGTAACGACTTCAAAGGATGCGACGTTGTCACACGCCCATCCATATTCGTTGGAAAAGAACGAAACTCCGCCTCCAGTCGTAAGCCCTCCGATGCCAATGTCGGAAACGCGACCTCCAACGACAGCGAGATTGTCCTCCGCCAAGGTCGTGTATATGTCGAGCCAAAGGTTTCCGGGCTCAATCGACGCGATTTTTTGATCCCTGGATAATCCGATATGTTTCATTCTGTCGAAAACGACGGTGATACCACCATTGATGCTTGAAGCACCAGCGAATGCAGCATGACCGCCGCTTCGCACTGCAAATGGGCATTGAGTCAAGCGAGACAACAATACTAATGTTGAAACGTCTAAAGCTTGTTCCGGCCTGAATACACAGAATGGCTGTGGCTCTCGCTGTTGCACGGACCAGAAGTAGTTGACAGCAGTGCCGTAGCCCGGCTCATCTTGGTTTTCCACCTTGTCTTCTCCGAAGATGACCTCTAGCGATTCACACTATCGAGATGTCAGCGAGGAGCAGGTGGGGGTAGGCTGGACAGGCATACTGCAACAGCACACGCGTTCATTGTAGAGTTCTCTGCCAGCTGTGGAAGTTTCGCAGCATCTACACCATTGTCCAAAAGGGCCTGCGTGACATTGAAATCGGCTGGTTCGAAGGTCTCTTGGACAGCAACGGTACGCAGACTGAACAGCAGTAAGATGATATTTCGCACGCGCATTCTGACGAGTTCGCGTGCTGGAGAAGAATGTAGAATAGCTGAATGTCACAGAGAAGCGTACGGTAATCGCCCTCACGTAATTTCTTCGTTAGCAGAGGTAAGATCGCTCGTGGCAAAATTTATGCCCTGTCAAACGAAGTCTAGGGTCTTGGTCTGATGCAAGGAACAGATCAGCAGTTTGTATGGGTTTAGCGTATAAATTTGATGCCCTGCTGCATGCTGACTGCAGACGGGTGCATATTGCGAGAGGCAAAGATGGTCGGTGTGGAGATCCGACGGTCGTAGCGCATTGGAAACATTAGGGGACACGTGAGAAGTTGATAACTCGTGGGGATCAAGGCTTGGAGGACCATGCTGTAGCAAGAAGACGAGGCGGCCAAATATCTGACCTCAGGGCTGCAGAGGAGGTGGTAGGGTTGGTGGAAACTGACCCGGATCGACAGACCAATCAAATCTTGTGCCTTCCGCTATTACCCAGTTTGCGAGATGACACGCTCATCAGTGCTATGCCTATCACTATCAATCCATCTTTGCTTTCCTGTTTCGCAATTAATGATCCTCTGGGCCCTCGTTTTTATAGTTTTGCGCTGTCAGCCATAAACCTGCACATCTGAACCTCACAACGTAGCTTAGGCACTCTCCCGCGCAGTGAGTAGATCGAAAGTCTAATGCCAAGCCCATTGCTTGGAGGTTCTACCAATGCACAACTGGCCGAGACAAATCCGGAAGATTGCCTTTTGCAGTTTACATGAATGAGCGGACTACATTCGTGCTTCTGATAGGTTCCGAGTCCAGCTTCCGGGGGCCTGCGGCGAGAGAGCGGGGTAGCATGAATCGCAGTCATCAACGCACTCATTGGTGCGTACGAAGACCGGAGCTTGGAATATTCGGATGAGGCTTCGAAGCAGATATCAAGCCGCATTGCGTGGATGCAGTCGACTAATACTAATTTCCTGTTTTCTTCCCACCCTCCAAGTGTAGATTCTCATCATGCAGGAAGAAGTTGCAGGCGCGGTCCCAGCTCCTGGAGATGACTTGTCGAAATACCCAAAGGCGAGACAGCTATTGCAGCGTTGTCAGGACTTCTTCGCTGAAATCGAAAACTTGTAATGCGCGTCGTCTCTCTGCGAGGATATAGGTTGACACGAGCCAGGACTCCGGGAAAAGACCTCGAGGCATACCTCAACGCCAACTACGGACCCGGCAACCCGATATACGAGGATCTCTGCTCGCTGACGCGTGAGGGTGTGGAAGAGGGCTGGGCTGCTAACATTCCGATTTCGGGATCGCATTATCGACGGTCGAAGCTCTCTCTACCCCAGGAAGAAACGCGCTTCTTCAGCATCACAGCTGTATACGTCGACTCTCAAGAAGAGTTCTCTGGACAACACCACTCGCATCCCTACGGAGAGATTAATTGTGTTGTGCAGATTGATGATGGGACCGAGCTGAAGGGAATGCAAGGCTGGCAAGGTGCAGGCTGGACAAGTCCAGGACCGGGAACCCATCAGTGAGCTCAGCGAGGATAATTACAAGTGCTAGCTAATGGCGATGTAGCTATCCACAATTTCGTGGAGGAAGGCTTGTGTCGCTCTTCTTTTTGCCAGCTGGTCGGATCAGCTACAATGCGAATCCAAATGATCCTCAGCCGCTATCTGTCTAACGACTCGCGAGTTTGGTTGTTCTTGATGAAAAGGGGATGAAGAATTGCAACTAGCAGTTGAATTCAGTCTTGTGTCACTGGTTCCAAGATGTACATTTCTCCGAGGCAGTCTTGCGTAAGATCTGTCACATATCGACCTTCCTGTACGGCTGCATGCGATCCATACTGTAATTCTGTGGCGCCACAAATCCATGTAAGTTAAACCTTGAGCCCCGTGCGTGTGACGTATCGCGCAAACTTGTGCCTCACAGGTTCGTTGCCGAGCCAAGTGTCTTTACCGCTGCCATCGTATTGCTCGGACTCGATGGTTGGAAGTTGTACCAACGCTGCGGAATGTCGCTCCTCCATCCCAAGCCGGTAGACGACCCACCGCAACGGCAGCTTCAACGACCAATGACAAGGTCCGTCTTGGGGCTTTCCAGGCTTAAGATTAGTTCGCACATAGGACCAGCTGTTCTCCACGATCGCACCTTCGATTGCTCGGCACAAGTCGAGCTGCAAGTACTCAGGTGCATGGCCCTTTCTGAAGACAATTGAGTGGCTGAGAGTAATGGAAAATCTGTCGCTCCCTTCAATCGGCGACAGCAGAGCATGCGTATACTGGCTATCGTCGAATATCCGTGTCCTTGTGCTCGGACACAGAAGGATATCATGGCGAGTCTTCCGTGGAAAGGGGAACGTGTGCTTGTGGTGCCCGTTTTGACACACTACTATGTCTGTCATATGTGTCTTGAGCGGATTGCTCAAAAACGCGGCGCGGACAGGCACGGATATGCTGCTGTCTAGCTGATCAGCAAGACTCTCCCGTAATGTAGCGTAGTCGAGATCGAGAGCTCCGCAGAGAATTCGAATGTGGCTCGGGCTGCTCCAAGCCCCCATGTGCTCACCAGCTCTCTCGAACAAGCGTGCGGCGGGCTCTTTGTAGTCGACTGTGAAGCTGCTGGCACGGCCATCCAGGGCCAACAGGCTGTAGATGCGATCACGAGGGTCGTAGCATTTCGACTTGACGCGTCTTCCTAGGATCTTCCAAAATAGGCTCTCAGCCTCGTCGTCGTCTTCCTGGAATGCCGTTGTTGCAGTATGCTCTGCCTGCCACTTCCACAGCATCATCGGATGCGATGTTCTGAAACTGTGCGCGTCCGGATGCCCACGGTCCAGCAGAGATTTGCTCAAAGGCCCAAGAAGGTTCCAGTCGATTTCCCCAGAAGCATGCAATATCTTGATTGACTTTGCTAACAACACCTCTTGTGCGATCCACGCGCGCTCCCAATATGGATGGAATAGCAATGTCTTCAGAAGCGCAAGAACGTGGCCCTTGGGCAGCGTAGACTGCCGCTTCTCCATCCACCACTTGAGATCCACGAATGAGCCTTCGCTCCCTAGCCAGATCTGCACCCCTACTGCTTGACGATATATCTTGCCCATCCGCTGCACCTGATGAGACTTTTCTGTATCGTCTTCCTGGTTGATGCACACCGCGTCTACCCACAGTAGAGTCGCAAAATGTCCACGGGTTGCGCACAGATATTCATAGAGATTCTTGCGGACACACAACTTTTGCCCGTTGACCAGAATCTCGCGCAGCTCTGTCTCGGTACCCCACATGTACGACAGACATCGATAGGGAGGCGGGTCATCGTAATCCTTCAAACACAGGCGGACAGGCTCACTTGGCCCGCTTGACAAGACTTCAAGCAGCCGAATTGACTCGCCCGACTGGAGGGGCGTGTATGTGAAGCAGGCGGGAATGTCTTCTCGCTTTTCCAGCCGGACTTGCCAATCTCGGTGATAACGTTGCCAAATGTGAGCAAGCACCAAGGTGAGGACAACATAGAGTAAGAACATTGCGCCAGAGACATTTGCATTGTGCGGCCAGAGAAGGTCAAGGTGAAGGTGTCTGGGATTATCGGAGGCTGAAACCTGATTATCAAGAACGTAGTGAACTTTCCGTGCAGCGTGGATGCAGGAGTTACCAAGTAATTAAGCGGGGCAGCTCAGATTGGCGCTAGCAGCTAGCGTCCGCCCAGCTCTGGCCTGAATCAGGAATCACGCACTTCACCAAGTGACGACACATTCGTCGTGCGGACCCCACACTTGCATGCAATCATCGATCGATTCCAGGCGGTAAAACTATTTCTTTTACTATTTACAATATGCAGGGGACACTCCTGGCATGTCTACGTATGCGGCAATTGGATGACCAACTCGACGTCTGAGTCTGAGCGCTCAGTGTGGGTGATGTCGACGTTGGTCGATTTCTTGATGGCGCCAAACGGTATAGAGTTCTGGCGCTTATCCGAGTGATGGCGGATGTAGGATCCCTTGCTTGGATGGTCACCATACGGACCATAGTCTTTGCTGACGTAACTACTTCCATTGCGGAAATTCCTCAAGAACTTGTGGACGAGGGCGTGCATGGCCGGCATGCAAGCGACAATGGTGAACAGATTCGACTCGGTGGCACACCACCAGAGACCAGGGGTGTTGTCGTGGGTGGGGTTCTGTGTCTGGGCGAACTTGACAAACGACCACAACCGCAGACAGCTGACGACTGTAATGACAAAGCCTACACAGAACATGGACATGATCTGCAACTTCTTCTTGCGGGACATGTTGAGCTTGGCCAGCATTGGAAGAGGCAAGCTTAGGATGACCAGATCAAGGAAGATCTCAACTGCACCGCGGACGAACCCGAACAACCGCACATCGACTCCACAGAAACCCTTCATCTCTCCTCTCCAGCCGTCCCAAAAGAAAGCAATAGGGGTACACTGGAAGATCATAGCGAAGACGTTGCCGATTCCGAAGGCAAAGACCATGCCGATGCCTAGCGTTCAGTCAGCTCAGTGCTGTACACGGCTTCGTGACAGGATTACTCACAAATCCAGACCACCAGTCGAAGTTGGCGCTCTACCATGATGCGGAGATAGAAGGCCAGTATCGACAACTGGCATAGACACTCGGCAAGCATGTACATGAAGTAGGCGACATAGAGCCACTTCAAGCTCTCTGTAATGTTGTCCGCTGGGATTGACCATATATCTCGACCGAAACCAAGACGAGCCGCAACGATGACTGGCATGTTCATTCCAATCGAGAAGAGCTAGTCGGTGGTCAGTACAGACTTGACAACAGGCATGGCGGCACACACTCCCGACAAGCCAATAAAAAGATCATCCCATCCCAGTCGTACGTGTTGGGAGAATGCTCTATCGGCCAAACGCAGCAGCACCATCATTAGAGCAATGCTGCCCAGCGAGGCAACGACGGCCATCAGTGTACCGGACTGATCGCGTGTAGGGACCCCACATGCTGCGAGGGTTTGATTCGCAGCTTGAAGAACCTCGACGACTGTGCAATTGGCCGCGTTACAGGCAGCTGCTGTGTTCATGAACGTGGAATCTGCACACAGACAGCCGAAATCGGCTGGCGAGCATGAGGACGTTGGGACGGTTGCAATGACGCACCTTGCCTGGTTCCTGTCAGTCGCTGGCAGATACTTTCATCGCAGTGCACCCACGGCACATGAAGGGAGACGAGCGAGGAACTGTTGCTGAGCAAGGCCGCCGCGCGCCAGGCTCCCAAGAGCCAGGAAGAATCCAAACGCCTTCATTTCAATGGGTCGGAGTACAGTGTGGAGCAAACAACGATGGGTCAAGCTCTCCAAGGCCTTGCAATCCTGCGAATGCCTCTGCGGGGCCTTTAGTACAAGGACATCAGATGGACAGGCGGGCCCTCGAAAAAGAAAGATCTGCCTGCTGCTCTCCAGACTCCCATCTTGGTGAGCGAGACCGGCATGGATCGCAAGATGCGAAGCGGGTCCCTGGTCTGTCTCCGTCATGGCGGTTCGTTGGGTCCCTTCGCAGCCACGAGCATCGAGGCGCCAGGGTCATGACGGATCAGCGCGTGGAGCGAACAAGATGGGCGTGGGCCAGGGCTCGTATCGGCAGACGAGAGACCGGGAGATGGTCTGCCGCGATGCCAGAAGAGGGCTGGAGAGGCAGCTCGGGTGGCACTGCAACGGGAGCCGCGCTGCTTTTAGCCGGAGCGAGAGCTAGCGGTGCAGTGTATACACTGTAGAGGGCGCACGTGCGCGGGTTGCTCTGAGCAAAGCCGCTCATGGCATCATCTTGCACGACAAAAAACAAAAATGGTGCAGTGTGCCTGCTAGGGGTCTACGTCAAAAAGGCTTGTGTCGAGAGGCGAGGCTAGAGGTTGGCCGTGAGTCTGTGGCGCTGTCAACGGGTGGAGGACCAGAAAAGGCTGCAGGGTGCGGTTGGATCTGCGTTGGCCCGACAGCGTGGTGAGCCAATGATGCGGCCCGCACAGCAGAGCCAAGCCTTGCAGGTCCCTGGCCTCGCTACCGCTAGCATCTACCTACACCTACCCTGGCAGTTCATACTTCTCCCCCCCAACCTAGTGCACAGCACAAGCAACCCGAAGCAGCATGATACGTGGGTGTGTCTTAATTGCTTACACCGCTAAGAGGCGTTTTGAAATTTACAGCCTAACACAGCTAAATAACTAACTACTTATTTAGCTATTAGATTTATAAGCGTTTATAAGTTATATTATAATGTATTGTATTATACGCTAATCTTATATATACTTAATATAATCTTATTTATATTTAAAGCTAGTAAATTATATATAGAGGCCTATATAGGCTAAAAATGTAGTATTCTATTTATTAACGTTATTATTAAAGATTAATATATTAAAATCTATAATATTATTATCTAGTACTCTACTAGCTATCTCCTTATTATTATTATTATTATACTTAAGATAGTAGATATTCTTAATATTGTCCCTAGCCTTATAGTTAAAGTTAATATCTTTAAGGGTATATATATTAACGTTATATATTTAAGACTCCTATTAAGTCTTTCTTAGGATAAGAAATCCCTCTACCTAAATATTATCTAATAGCCCTATATTACTATATTAAGTAATTATTTTTTAAGCTATTAATTAGAGTAGAGGACCTATAGCTCTACTTAATAAGATAAGCTATATATAGCGCGTTACCTTATAATCTAATTAGTTAAGCTACTTAATCTCTTTAATAAGTAAATACTACTTATTTTAAATATTATTAATAACCTCTTAAGCTTTTAGTATATTATAATATTTAGCTAGCTTATATTAGTACCTAGGGTTACTCCCCCTAAGGTAACAATACTTATATCTAAATAACTACATAATAAGGGAATAAATTATACTATAAGTAGTAGACTCCCCTCTATTACTATATAGTAGTAATTAGTCTATCTAGTACCTATAATATAAGCCTTCTAATCTGTCTTTTCTATATTAATCTATTATAGGTCCTAATATTCTAATTACTCTTACTCTATAGGAGAATTAAGTACTTAACTATAAAGAGAATTTATTTAATATTAAACTTAAAATACATACCTACTATACTGTAAGCTTAGCTATACTCTCCTATAATACTAGTAACTTCTATACTTTAAGTTACTAAAACTCCTTTATACTCTCTAAAGATAAGTTATTACTATTTAGAAGGTATTAGTAATAGGGAAAACTAAGCTGTAAATAATATAACTAACTTACCCTTTTATAAGCTAGAATTAGCTAAAGTAACTAATTTATACCTAACTCTAAATAAACTAGATAAGAAACTATAAGAGTTAGAAAACTAGTTTTAGAAGGAAGAAAAGTAGTATAAACTTACTTACCTTTACAGAATTTAAACTAGATACCTTACTAGAGACTAATAAGCACTTTATAAGGCTAATATAACTCTAATATTACTAGTAGTAGTAGCTACTATACTAATATTAGGTTTGCTATAGCTAGTACTACTATATTAGTTTATAAAGTATAATTAAGCTAACTTTAATTATTAGGAGTATAATTATAAGTAGTTTTTTAAGAGGTTACCTTAAAATTTCCTAACTAAAATATAAAAGGTTAAGTTTAGAGTCTAATACCTTTTAGAATCTATAAAGATGTTATAGAATACTTATTATACTAATTAAAAGTATTAAGAAATCTTATAGAAGCTAATATAGTTAAATTTAAAGATAGCTATATTAGATTCTTTTAGTTCCTAGATAGAAAGGTATTAATAAGCTTTTACTATATTAATAAAGGTATATATATTACCCTTTTAAATACCTATAGACTTATTAGACTATATACATCTATTTTAGGAAAAGCTTAAAAGTATTTATATACTAGAGTTATAGGTTATTAAATATATTTAGGCTTTACCTAAAGAAGTCTAGAAATAGCTATTCTTCTATCTTAAGGAGTGTAGATGTATACTTATAGAGGTTAAGGTAGTAGCTAATACTATCTAGTAATAATAGGGCCTATTAAAGGACCCTAATATTAATAAGACCTCTACTAAGGTAAAGTATAGACTTTTACTATAATTACCTTTAAAAGGGTATATAAAAACCCTAAAAAAGTTAAAGCTAGTTATTCTAAGAAAAGCTAGCCTAAGTAGGCCTAGATTAGCTAAAGATAAATAGGATTATTCTACTCTAATATACTTTAAATATAAGGAACCTAGATATATTACTAATATATACTAGAACTCTAGAAAGAATAATAAGATATTACCTAGTATAATAAAGGGAAAAGGTAAGGGGTAGAAGGTATAGATGCCTACTTTCTTGCCTATATCTCCTACTTAGAAGAAAGTTAGGATTTAGGTATAATATAAGCCTTACTATATCTAAAGCCTATAAGGCTATTAATAGTTAAGGCTAGTATAAAATTCTTAGGTAAGATTAAAGCCTTAGTAGATAGAGGTTTGTAACTAAACCTACTATCTAAAGTAGTAGTAAAGAAGTAGAATCTTTAAGTTAACCCCTCTTCTATAGCTATTAGCTATAGAGATTAATAGAGGTAAGTTATTAGTCTATAGGATAATAACTATTAAGGTAACTATAATAGACTTAAGAGGTAAAAAAGATACCTAGTAGATCCTATTTGTAGTTGTAGACCTTATAAGGTACTAAATATACCTAGGTCTACCTTAGATTAATATATATTAACCTAAGATTAGCTATACTACTTAGTATATACTATTTAGGGGACTTAAGGATAAAAATATACCTAAGTTCTAGTAGATTAGCCTTAAAGACGCTAATAAGTTTAAATGTACTATAAGAAGCTCTAAAGTTAAGATCTATAGCTATTTTATTAACTTTATAGGTTAGAGTAAGGTAAAAGAGCCTAAGATAGGATAGTTACCTTTATAGTATTCTAAGTATACTAATATTATATTAGAGGAAGAATTACAGATCTTTTCTAACTATAGGCTAGCTAATCTAATAATTAATTTAGTTAATAGTAGAAAGCTACTACACTAACTATTATATAGCCTCTTAAAGTCTAAGTTAACTATACTATAGAAGTATTTAGTAGACTATCTAGCTAAAGGTTAGATATGTTAATCTAAGTCCTTAGTAGGTACCTTAATACTCTTTATAAAGAAAAAGGATAGTAGCCTACAACTATACGTAGACTATTAGGGCCTAAATAAGGTTACTATTAAGAATTACTATTTATTACCTCTAATTATAGAATCCTTATAGTGTTTAGGTTAAGCTAAGGTATTTACTAAGCTAGATATTTAGGATGCCTACTACTAAATCTATATAGCAGAGGATAAGGAATAGAAGATAGTATTTTAAATAAGATATAGATATTTTAAGTATTTAGTAATACTATTTAGGCTAACAAATACCCCTACTTAATTCTAGTTCTATATTAACTAGGCCTTAGTAAGGTTAGTTAATATAACCTATATTATTTATTTAAATAATATCCTTATTTTTTCTAAGATAGAAGAGGAATATAAAGAATATATTAAAAAGGTACTTACTAGATTAAGGTAAGTAAAGCTTTATATATAGCTTTTAAAGTATAAGTAGTATACTTAATATACTAAGTACTTAGGTTACTTAATAATACTAGAGGGTATTAGTATTAATCTAGAGAGGGTTAAGACAATCTAAGATTAGCCTAAGCTAAGGACTATCTGTAATATTTATATCTTTATTAGCTTTATAAACTATTATAGGTAATTTATTACTAGGTTTAGTAAGATTATTCTTCTATTAACTAGTCTAACCTATAAGGGGCTAAATAAGGCTTATAGTAGACTAGCTATAAGAAGAGAAAAAGCTAAGGCTTAATACTGCTAGAAAAAGTAGTATAAGTATTTACGTATTTAAAGAATATATTTTTTAAGATACCTATACTTACCTATTTTAAAAAAGATAGGCTAATAAGAGTAGAAGTTAACGCCTTAGGAGGCGTAATTTTAGGTATTTTAAGTTAGAAAGGCCTAAATTAGGATAGAATACCTAATTAAAGACTAGTTAACTTTTACTTACGTAAGCTTATTTAAGCTAAGTATAATTATAATATATATAACTAGGAATTACTAGCTATTATTAAGAGTTTAGAGTATTAGTGTTAATATCTTAAGGGAATCTACTTTAAGATCTTAATAGACTATATAAACCTAAAATAGTTTATAAAAACTAAAATATTTAACTACTAGTAGGTAAGATCCTACCTAGTGTTAACTTGCTTTAATTTTATCCTATCCTATAGACTAGGAAGTATAAACCTAGTAGATAGGCCTTTAAGAAGGCTAGATTATATAGCTAAGGTGTAGAAGCCTGTATAAAAGTATAATAAGGCTTTTATATAGCTATTATAGGATATCCTATTAAATATAGGAGACTATAACCTATTAGTAGCTATAGTAACTACCTAGGTAGCTAAGAGAACTATAGAATAAAATTAGCTTAGAGAAGTACTATAGGAATTTAATATAGTTAAATAATACTAAAGGGTATAACTAAAAGATTTTAAGGATATAGAAGATATAGAAGTAGATATAGAAGATACTTCTAATAAATCTAAGGATTAAGATAACCTTAGAAATTCTAAGTTAACTAGTCTAGCCTAGAATAGGCTAAAGTGGCTTAATAATCCTTAAGATAAGTTAAAAGGACTTAAGGAAAGCTATAATAATCTGTTTATAGGATACTTTAGTGCTATAAGGATACTAAAGAAGCTTTAATACTACTATAGGTAGATAGGGATAAAAAAAAATATAGAATAGTATTACTAGGAATATTTACCCTGTAAAAGGTTAATACCTATAAGATATTAACCTTATAGCTTACTTATACCTCTCCTACTACTAGATAGACTATAGGAAGAAGTTATAATAGACTTTATTATAGAACTTTCTCTAAGTAAATTTTCTAGTGTAGTATATAATGTAATACTTATTATTATATACTATTTAACTAAAATAGTATACTATATCTTAGCTAGAGGAGATTAGGATAGTATTAACCTAGTATAAGCCTAGCTTTATAAAGTTATTTAACTTTATAGCGTCCCTAAACAGATAATCTTAAATTAAGGCCTACTAATAAATTCTAAGTACTAGGACTTCTTTTAGTATTATCTAAATACCTAAAGGGTTTTATTATCTATATTCTATCTAGAAACAGATAGATAGACTAAAAGATAGAATTAGACCCTAGAATAGTACCTATAGTATTATTGTATACTAGAATAGGATAATTAGGTGTTATAGATCTTAGTAGTAGAGTTTACGTATAATAATAGTATATACTTAACTACTAAGTATATACCCTTCTAAGTAAACTTTAAAAGAGACCCTTATAGGGCAGACTAGCCTAGTATGCCCCTAGGTAAGAGAGAATCTCTTCTTAGGGTAGATTTAGCTTTAAAAGTAATAAGGCTATAGTAGGAATATAAGAAAAAAATCCTAGCTATAAATAAGTATTAGGAAGCCTATTAAAATAAGAAAAGGCTACCTATACTATTTAGTATTAGAGACTAAGTTATAATCTCTAACTACTATATATAGTTATTAAGACTAAAGAAGAAACTAGACTAGAAGTATATTAGACTAGGGCGTATTATAGTCTAGATTAGCCTATTATTATTTAAAGTAGATATACTAGGATTATAAGTAGTCTATCTAGTATTTTATACCTTATTATTAGAACTATATAATAAGAAAGGCTTAATACCTTACCTAACTATACTAATTATAGATATATTACACAGATATAGTAATAATATATAGGAGGTAGATAAAATCCTTAATTAAAAGTAAGATAAGGATAGGTAATAGCTGTACTATATAAAATAGATAGGTTATCCTATAGAAAAGAATTCCTAAGAGCTAGGGGTAAATATCTTTATAAATATACTAAGATAATTCTAGTAGAAGATAAATATACTTCCTAGGTATAAGATAACCTAGGTAATACCTAAATAGTGTTTAGGACAGCTACTAAAAAAGAAGAGGGATAGTTCCTAGTTAAGATAATAAGGATATACCTTTACTAGTTTTTCCTATAAGGTTTCTAGTATTTAATAGTATCTTTATAAGAATAGAATCCCTTATATTTTTATTTAAGCTATAGTAGCCTATAATAGCTTAGATAGCTATAGGATTACCTTTACTAATATTTTTCCTATAAGGTTTTATTAGTATTTAATAGTATCTATATTTAAAAGTTACCTAAGAATTTATAAGAAACTTAGACTTTTTAGATTAAAATAAGGTAAATTTATAAGTATAGACTAAACTATTCTAGTATAATAAGGGATAAAAAAGGTTATAAAAGGAGATTTAATTTAATTAAAGGCCCCTAAAGGGGTAGGTATTATAAGTAACCTAATCCTAACTCTTCTAGGCCTAGTAAGCCTAGAATAGCCTATATAGGCACAGATTATATTATTACACTATAACTTAACCCTTAAGATCCTTAATCTCCTTCTCTAAAGCCTTAATACGCTCTACCTACTTAGTCTTAGCCTTACCTATTACCTTTAACTTAGACTTCTTTACACCCTCTAACTCTACCTTTACTTCTACTAAATAAGCTACCTTTTAGGAGGCTAGATTTATATTAACCTTACCCTTAGCCTATTAAGGTTAGTAGTACTATATTAGGGTAGAATAGGATAAAATACCTTCTTCTAGGGTATACTATCTAAGTCTGCACTCTTAATAAGATACTTTTCTATACTCTTCTTAAGCTAGTACTTACTTACCTTTTTATTAACCTTTATAAAGGCCTTATTATACTAGTATAGAATAGGGGAAATATTAGTATTAGGATTTTTAGTAGTAGTTATAGCGCTAGAATGTAGGAATAGATAGGTAGAATAAGAGGTAAACTTCTTATAATATAGTTAGCTAGCCTAGAATAGCCTAAATTAGGAGAAATAGGGGTATTCTAACTTACTTAGAAAGATCCTTAGCTATAGGTATATAAACCTTGTGTAGGTAGTACTCTATAAGTTCTTATTCTATTAGATTACCCTTAGTATCTTTCTAAGCCTTAAGCTACTTCTTAATCTCTAGAAGAAACTAGTACTAGGACTTAGGAACCTAGAGAACGTTAGTTTACGCTAAATTAGGTTAAAATAGCTAAAATTAGGCTATTCTACTTATAGTATAGTAATTAGTACCTATTATAAAGTAGTAGAAGTATTTTATAAACTAAATATTTTTACCTATAGTATTCTTAATAGACTAGCTATTAAAAAGGGCCTTAACTTCTAGAGTAGATAGAATTATAATATAACTAAGCTAGTTATAGTAGAGTAGGTAATTAGTACTTATATTTACTATATAATAGCTATAATAGTAATAAGTATAGATACCCTTATTATAGTATATATTACTAACCTTAGTAATATCTATAATAGCTATAGGGAACTAGAAGAGCTAAAAATATGTTTAGTTATATAGGTACTAGATAAAATATGCTAATCTAGACCTATCTAGCTTAGTTAGCCCTAAACCTATTAAGAAAAGCCTACTTATACTACTCTATACTAGAATAGTATAGATTAGTAGTAAGAAAATTCTTAGTAGATTTCTAGGATATAATATAAACTTATAAAATTTAAGAAGGTTAGTATAGAAAGGATAGAGGGTAAGGCCTCTATATATTACCTCTAGGCTACTATTTACTAGTACTTAGACGCCCTATAAAAGTAAGGTAAAGGTAATAGTAACTAATAAGGTAAGAAAGGACCTTAACTCTAGAATTCTACTAAGATTTTACTTAAACTACTCTAGGAAAGAAAGCCTAGGAGGAGGTTATAAAATGCTATAGGAAGCTACTATAGCCTAAAATAGGGTAAAAGAGCTATAAATCCTACACTAATATTAGCCCTATTCTATTTAAATATTAACTAAGATAGTTAGCTATAGAAGAGGGATATTATTAGTATCTAGGGTTACTCCCCCTAAGGTAATAATACTTATATCTAAATAACTATATAATAAAGGAATAAATTATACTATAAGTAGTAGACTCCCCCTCTATTACTATATAGTAGTAATTAGTCTATCTAGTACCTATAATATAAGCCTTCTAATCTGTCTCTCCTACATTAATCTATTATAGGTCCTAATAGCTTATCCTTACTAATATTATTAATCCTATAATTAATATAGATAGCCTTAGTACTATTATATATATTAAATTCTAAGTTATTAAACTTATAGGTAAAGTCTTTCTAGTCCTACTTAGTAATAGTATTATAGAGGAGGTACCTTTACTATAGGTAGTAATATAGGATATTATATATACAGAAAAAGTTATAACTATAGCTTAACTTATTAGTAAATAGCTAAGGTAAGATATAATTAATAATATATTATTAGGCTAGCTATAGCTCTATTATAAGAAGTTTTTAAACTAGAAAAGAAAATAGCCTAAAGCTAGGATATAGCTAAGTCTTACTTAATTTTTTAGTATTAAAATAACAGGCTATAGTTATAGCCTAAGCCTCCTACTATTTAGCTATCTTATCTACTATTTAAATAAGGCTAGTAAGGCTAAACTATACCTATATTTTAGTTATAGCTATACTTTTTTTTTTAAGTAAGTTATACTAACTTTTAATAATATTTATAGTAGTAATCTATAGTAGTAATAGAATATATTAACGTATAAATATTACCTATAACTACTTAGTTTTAAACTACTTATTATATATATATTTAACTAGGTTAAATAGCTACTTCTTTACCTTAGGCTTAAGTATTTTTTTTATTATATTTTAATTATAGGTAGTAGGTATAGTAGATAATAAGGCTAGTATAACTATATATTAATAAGTATTAAAAGTAGCTAGAGTAGATAATAGTAGTAGTAAATATTATAGTACTAAGCCTAGTTAGGTAATTAGGCTATAGTTTTAGTAAAGTACTTACTATTATACTATTTATAGCGCTCCTCTAACGCCTATATAGTATATTTATACCTTTCTTTTACCTATAGTGTTATATAACCTAGGTTATACTCCTTTATAAAACTCTCTATAATAAAGAGTACCTTTACTAGCTTTTTATTATACTAAATCTCTATTTTAGTATATATAGTAAAGTATAATAGCTTTAAAATATAGCCCTTACCTACCTTCTACTATACTAAGTAGTTATTATAGACTATATAAAGAAGGTAATTAGGTATTAGCTTACTATCTAATAGGCCTTAAAATACCTTTTTAATAGCTAGCTATTTAGCTACAGAGTTATCTATAAGGAAATATTAAGGCTCCTATTATTTACTAAGCTACTACCTATATAGATTTTTAATCTTATATAGGCTAGCTATAATTATAGCTAACTTTTCTATACTTAGTAGTATATAAGTAACTAGTAGGTAACTTCTATAGTAATTATAGATTATTAGTGTAAATAAATACTACTATAAGTAGTTTATTTTATATGTAGAGTCTATAAGAGTTAACTTACTATAGTACTATAGAAGCTTAAGGTTATTATATTTTATAAATATAATCCTAGTAACATAGCCTTTACTCTTATAGTATAGAATAATACTAAAATTATAATACTCCTAGCCTTATTTTTTAAGTAGCTATATTACCTTTACTACTTATAGCTAGCTAAGATTATAGTAGCTAACTAGACGTAAGTCTAGTTACTTTTTAATAAGATCTCTTACCTAATTACTATAGTCCTTAGCCTTAAGATAGTAACTACTAGCTTTATATAGCTACTAGCTACTATCCTAGGCACCTATAGAGTATAGGCTTACCTAAATTACTACTTTCTTAATACTAGGTATTAGGCTATATAGCTTAATAATATAAGCTTATAGGCTATTATTATAGCTTATTTAGTTACTAATATTAAGTATATATAAGTAACTAGGACTATTACTTATTTAGAGTATTATATAGGTATTAATACTATTAAATTTAATATATATAGTAGCTATATAGGTATCTTTAGTATAGATTAATTTTATTATAGAGCTAACTTTTACTACCTCTAGTATATACGTTTAATACTAGAGTAGGTAGTTATAGTATATAATAATAATATTATCTCTTTAATATTTATATATTATACTAGGACTCTAAATATTACTAATATATAGCTAGTATAGCTTAAACTTAGTAAAGGTTATTAAGCTACTACTAGTCTTTATAGTAAATAACTTCTTTCTCTATAGCTATATATTTTTTAGGTTTTATAGGCCTTAATAAAGCTTAGCCTTAGGTATAGGTATATTACTTAGTATAGTTTTAGTAGGATTTAATATATTATAATTTATTATAGGTACTAGGTAGTAACTATAATACTAAAAATTTAATTAGTATAGCTATATATATATATTTAAACAGCCTTATAATAATAAATAATAGGTATATAGAGTATAGGTTAGGTATAGTAGCCTATTTCCCTAGTAGGTTGGTATACTATCTATTTTAGTACTAGCTAATACAGCAACAGATACTTACAATACCTTACTAAAAAAAACATTACTAGCGTGTGAGCAATTGAGACACACCCATGATACGTCTGTGGATGCGGCAACGGGGCAAGGATACGACAGTAGCGACATGGCTGCACCGCAACAGATTCGCTCGGAGAGCAGAGAGCACTATATCAAGCGACCAGGGCTTCTGCCAACCATGCCACAGGTTACAACCACCCCCGACCAGAAGAAGAAATGAGCTGCCGTCTTCGGTCTTCTTCTCCCCCATTTCTGCGGCCCAGGCCCACCGTGGATTTAACCTCCCTTCACATGAAAGTTGAAACACTTTGGTCATGCTGAACATGTGGCGATCCCGCTGCTCCTTCAACAGGGATTGCTTTTGTCCATCGCGTCCCCGCTAGCAGACGGGCCAGCAGCCTAATCCGCACGGCTAACGCGAGCTACAGACAATCGTCCGGAGGTATCAACATGCTGAGCCTCCGGTGTTGCATCATTGCATGCCTGCGAGACTGATTCCTAGCCCGGGTTGATCGAGCCGTGTCTGTGTCTGCATATGTCCCCCTTCGCTCGTCTTGCGTTTGTCTAGGTAATTCCGTTTCCTTCAAATACCACCATGGCGATTGCAAGCATTGCTTTTGTCGGCCTGCTCGGCGCCGTCATCGCCTATGTGATCAACTACCTGGCCCACAACAACAGGACTGGCAGGCCTCTGCCGCCGGGGCCCAAGGGCATTCCTCTGCTGGGGAACCTGAACGATCTGCCCAAACCCGGTACGCTGGAGTGTCACCATTGGGTCAAGCACAAGGACCTGTATGGACCCATCAGTTCCATCACTGTGCTGGGTCAGACGTTTGTCATCATCAACGATGCTCAACTAGCGCTCGAGCTGCTGCGGGACCGTGCCACGCATTATTCCGCCCGTCCACACATGGTCTTCAGTAGTGACATGTAAGTGTGCTCCGAGCGAACGGAGAGTTTGAGTCCGAGGCAAAGCTTACCCGCCTGGCAGGATTGGGTGGAAGAATACGCTGGCTTTTAGTGGCGACACGGACACATTCAAGCAGCACAGGACCAACATTGCCAAAGTCGCGGGCAGCACAACTTCGCTCAAGATCTTCAATCGTGTCCAGGAAGAAGAGTCTGTCCACTTCCTCGTCAATGTTCTCAACTCGCCGACCAAGCTCTTTGAGCATATTGAAAAGGAGGCCGGCACCGTCATCCTCAAGATCACCTATGGCTACACTGCCGAGAAGGAAGGCAAGGACTACCTCATCGACAAGGCGGTCCAAACCATGCACGAATTCTCCGCTGCTGCGACTCCTGGAAAATGGCTTGTAGATGTGATGCCTTTCTGTAAGCACCCTGAAAATTGGCGCGCGTGACGTTAGGGTCCGTGACATTGGCTCACCGTCTCCAGTGCAATACCTGCCCGACTGGTTGCCCGGCGCAGGCTTCAAGTCCATTGCGCGCCAGATGAGGGAACAGCTCCGCACCACCACTGAACAACCATATGAATTCGTCAAGCAGCAACTGGCTGCCGGCACAGCAAAGACCTCGTTCCTGTCTCAAGCCATCCAGGACATTGGCGCCGACGCACAGATGGAGCATATCCACAAGTGGTCCGCCTCCTCCATGTACCTCGGTGGCGCCGACACCACAGTCTCCGCCATCATGACTTTCTTCCTAGCCATGATGTTGTACCCCGACGTGCAGCGCAAAGCCCAGGAGGAACTGGACCGCGTGCTGGGCTCTACCCTCCCCATGTCAGGTGACCGCGATCGACTCCCGTATATCTGGGCCGTGGTGCAGGAAACACACCGCTGGCACCCCGTCGCCCCAATGGCAATCCCGCACGCGGCCACCAAGGAAGACGTCATCCGGGGCTACCGCATCCCCAAGGGCGCCCTCCTGCTGCCAAACAACTGGTGGTTCACACACGACCCAGCCGTGTACCCAGATCCCGAGAGCTTCCACCCAGAACGTTTCATCACCACGGCCACCCACGCCGCGGAACCGGACCCACGTACCTGGACCTTTGGCTACGGCCGCCGCGTGTGCCCCGGCCGCTACGTCGCCGATAACGCGCTCTTTGTCACCATCGCCCAGGCACTCTCTGTCTTCAGCATTGAGAAAGCGAGAGACGCGCAGGGTAAGGTGATTGAGCCCCAAGTCCAGTTCGAGCCCGGTGTGGTGAGCCACCCGCTGGCGTACCAGACGAGCATCAGGCCGAGGAGTGCGCAGCATGAGAAGCGGATCCGGGATGCGGAGACGGCGTACCCGTGGGAGGAGAGCGACGCGGGGGCTGTGCGGGGTATCAAGGTGTGAGGTGTGAAAGACAGCGGTCAGCGGTCAAGTCGCGTTGTGGTATCACGGAAAGGCATCTGTAGAGCGCGGGATAAAGTCGTGGGCTTCATATACGATGGATGGGTGTTGTATGTCGAGCTGTGTACTTTTTGTCCTGGATTGCAGTGGCAGAAGTGATGGGGCATGTTTTGCTGCACTTGCCTACCCAGCACCAGCTTCCTCTCACTTTCCGTCACGTGTCGAATTGTCAAATGGTAGACTAGAAGCCAGGGAGATGGTGTCGGCGGGTGGGGAGATGAAGGACGGTGAAAGCTGAGGCTCGCCCAGTGTATGCTGGTGTCTGGTCGTGTTACCTACAGACGAGGGCCTGGACCTGCAGCCCAAGGGCGATCTTGATGGAGAGGCTCCTGGCTCCTGGCTCCATTGTTCAGAGTTGTTGCAGGCGGGTGTGGAGTCAATGGCGAGACACATGCACGTGACATGATACATGATACATCATACTACGTACATCCGCGGCTTGGTCATGGTCGCGCCCCTGCTAGCCCCAGCGCCCAGCCAATGACAGTACTGCTTGGTACACGCGCTAACCCTGAATTTGCGTGTTTGCGTCATGTGACTCATGTCTCCCCCTCCGCGAAACGCCGACGTGGTGCGGCTCTGCGCTGTGCGTGTGTTTTTGCTTCCTAATCGGGACGACGCTTTTTTTTTGGCGGCTTGCGTAACGTGCCCAGGTAAGAGTGTATTTTGGGCGCATGGGACTTGAACTGCATGCGTTGCGGCCAGATTGGCGCAAAGACGATGGCGAGTAGCGTTCTGGGCATGTCCGATGGCCGCCATCAATGATCATGCATGGCTCGCTGGTCGCTGGTCGTTGGTATAAAAGTGGCCTGCTCCCCCAGCGGTACATGGTCCTGGACCCCGCACTCGAGCGCACGTGATTTGCTGGCTGCTTGGCCCCCCTCACTCGCACGTGATTCGCTGGCTGCTTGGCCCTCTGCTCCCTCACTGCTGCGATGCCTCCCGCCATGCAGCTCTCGTCCACCAACACCAACTCTTCTCCACGCACCGAGGCCGACGCCCACGAGCTGCAGCCAGATGCCCCCACACGCCCCGCGCCGTCGACACAACAAGAGGAGGCGGCAACGGGCAAGACGCGTGTGCGTGTGAGGTTCAACAGCGCTGCCAATGTCCAGGTACCGCCGCTCGAGCACGTCCACGACGGCCACAGGCGCCCGGATGAGGCAGAATCGCGCCCAGATGCCAGCAACGACCGGCATATTGCCGACGCCGGGGGACTGCTCACTGCCCATGCCGACGCCGGGGGACTGCTCACTGCCTATGCCGACGCCGAGGAGCTGCTCAATGCCCATGCCAACCCCACGGAACTGCTCAATGCCCACAGCAGCGCAACAGACCTCGAGGACAGCTATGCGGTCACGGGCAACACCAACGGCGGCGTCTTCTACCAGCTCCTGCAGGCCTACAAGATCCCGCTCCCCGCCTTCCCCGACGCGCCGACGTCGTCCAACGCCAGCACCGCATCTCTCCCACACACGCGCACCGGCTCGTCGGGCGCCGCGACCCCCTCCAGCAAGAAGAAGTGGTACAATGCCGACAAAGCCGCTCCGTCCCAGGACACGCTGGCAACCCTCATCGGCGCCTCGGCCAGGCTGGCGAATCCCAATGACGAGAAGCATGACCGCAGCATGCGACCCCGCTACCACAGGCGCACGAGCAGCGGTGGCATCCTCACCAAGGTCATCAAGGCGAAGGAAGCCGCCGACGTGCGTATCAAGATCCACGTCGCCAACATCCTCAAGCGGCAGCAGTACATCATCAGAATGTGCCGCGCCCTTATGCTCTTTGGCGCCCCCACCCACCGGCTCGAGGAGTACCTGGCCATGACCGCCAAGGTCCTCGAGGTCAACAGCCAGTTTCTCTACATCCCAGGCTGCATGATCATCTCGTCCGTTGCTCTCTTGCTGATCTCCCACCTTGTGACTGCTAACATATCCACAGCTTCGATGATGCCCTTACCCACACCGCCGAGGTCAAGATTGTTCGCACAGCACAGGGCGTGAACCTCGGCAAGCTCAAAGACACTCACGAAATCTACAAGGAAGTGCTCCACGACGTCGTCAGCTTGGACGAGGCGCTCACCAGGCTGGACGACATCATCAATGCAAAGGACCGCCATCCCGTCTGGCTAACCGTCATCATGTACGGCCTCGCCTCGGCAGCCGTCTCTGTCTTCTTCAAGGCGCGACTGATTGACATGCCCATCATCTTCATCCTTGGATGTGTCCTTGGCCTTCTCCAGCTCGTCATTGCGCCCCTGTCCAAGACCTACAGCACTGTGTTCGAGATCTCCGCCACCATTCTCATGAGCTTCCTTGCTCGTGCCTTTGGCAGCATCAACAACGGCGAGCTCTTTTGTTTCTCCGCCATTGCGCAAAGCGCGATTGCCATGATCTTACCTGGATGGGTATGTCTTGCTCTTCGAGAACCGCGGACTCCGAACTGACGTTTACAGCTTGTGCTTAGCTCTGCTTTAGAGTTGCAGTCGCGCGCCATTGTCCCAGGCTCTATTCGCCTTGTCTTCGCCATCATCTACTCTCTTTTCCTAGGATACGGCATCACCGTCGGCACGGCAATCTACGGCGCTATCGACTCCAATGCCACCAACAGCACGCAATGCTCCAAGCCGCTCAACCCGTACTGGAATTTCCTCTTCGTCCCACTCTACGTTTTCTTCACCACCTTCACAGTACAGGCCAAGTACAAGCAGATGCCAGCCATGATCATCATTGCCTTTGCCGGCTACATTGTCAACTTCTACGCCAATATGAAGTTTTCATCTAGTGCCCCAATTGCATACACCTTTAGCGCCTTCACCATCGGCATCCTTGCAAATCTGTATAGCCGACTACGCCATGGCGTCGCTGCAGCTGTACTCTTGCCTGCCGTCTATGTGCAGGTACCTGGCTCCCTCGCGTCCAGTGGCAGCATCCAATCTGCCTTGACGACCGCTTCGGCGCTCATCAAAGGATCTGAAGGAGCAGTCGGCGATGTAGGTCACTATGATCATGACTTCCGGGCGGATACTGACCATTTGCAGACGACCACAAGCAGCCTCAACTCGATTGTCTTTAATGTCGCAGCATCCATGATCCAGATCGCCATCGGCATCACTGTTGGCCTGTTCATGGCCGCTCTGCTGATTTATTCCATGGGTAAGAGACGAAGTGGTCTGTGGACACTATAAACTAGAGTATTCCCCATTTTCTTGCGTAGCGAAACGGCGTTGGGAACCCAAAATGGGAGGAGTTTGGAGTTTTTGCGCGCTAATCATCAGTAGTCCTCGAACCGCAACACGTTCGTCTTAACTGCCATTCCTCGATGAATGTGTGGTGTCAAGGTGATGTTCAAGGTAAGGTTATCGGCCAGCCCGTGCGAATGACAGACGGCCACTGCAATCATTCCCATGGCGACGCGACCCGCATCCGACATACTAGCCATGCAGTCTCGGATCCCTTGCGACTCCAGCCTAGCGACATGCTCTCTTCACGGACACCGATCAACCTGACGCAATCAAACCCCTCCTTTTCGCATGACGCGGACTGCCATTTAATTTGAGTTCAGCTATATGCCTCCATCCTGCTCGAAGCCGATGTGCGACTTATCGTGCCACGATGATGTAGCCTCACAGTGTGAAGCCGGTCCTGCGCAACTTCGTTCATGTTCACGAAGACCAGGTCGATACCCCTCGAGGATTAGTCATGATGCCTGTGAAGCCTCAACTCGTGACGTCTTTCCCAGTGTAGTGCATATAGAATGACAAATTTTCAATATCAGACATTCTGAGCAAGATGGGCTTTTGTTTGAATATGCTCTGTTTTCAACCTGATTCCCGAGTATCTTATTGAGGTGTTGCAGAAGCGAACAACGCGGGCATTTATAGCATAGTCCCTCGACGGATGTAAATCCCACACGGCTTGAACATCATCATATCTCTCTGCATCTGTGCCCGTGGCTACAAGAAGCTTCGTATCCTCTCGCGCGCACGCATCGCTGGAAGAGATACCGGGAACACCAAGACGAACATGCCGTCAGATGATGAGTGGGCCTCGTACTTGAGTGTACATGTTGGAACTCGGTGGACTTACGGATTCTCCAAAAGGTTGACCCTGTACCGGTATCGCAAATCCTGGTGCGAATAGACGGCGACGGTGATACAAATCACAATTACTGAGTTGGAGTTGCGGATTCAATCGTCGGCTCAAATACCAGGCTGCCTTGTCTTGGTGCATTGTGGGTTGACCTGGTCATAAGGCGTCCAGCCTCATGCCCTTACCGGTACCATGTTTGGCGTGCAGCGCAGACTGCAACATCCACTCCCACATACCCCTCGCGAAAAAGAAACCAGTTTCTCGACGCCACGATGAGGACGGACAGCGGGCTCTAAGACCCCCGGGTTATTGCATCCACTCGTACGCTACATCTCCGGGCCCACTCCATGTTTATCGTGATCATTCGTGGCTTGGCAATTCGTGACGGCAGGCGAGAGGTTCATAAGCGAATGCAGACCGCCACAAGTCATGGCACAGCTGTGGACGATCAACCAGGGACCCGACCACCGATATGTAGGCTGAGCATTGGACAGTCTCCTCGAACCAGGCCCACTGCAAGGCTGCGAAAACTTTCAAAATCTCTTACACGAGCAGGACGCTCACGATTTGAGTTTGCGTGAAGCTCGTGCAGTCTGGATGTATCCTTCTCAATCGTAAAAGACCATGCCTGCTAATTCGCCAATTGAACGAGTAATTCTTGCTTGCCTGCAATGTCGAAGCAGACGAGTCAAGTGCGACGGCAAAAAACCGACATGCGATCGATGCGTACGAGACCGCAAGGACTGTACCTATCAGGCATCGCGAAGAGGAGGTCTAGATAAGGCAGCGCTGGCGAAGCGTCGCCTCCGGTTGCGACAAGAAGCTCAAGTCACACAGGCTCCCGCCAGTCAGCTTTCGATTCACGAGGGTGAGGTGGTGCCAGCATCAACTGGGGATCCGCGTTCGGAATTCCCAGCCGAGGTGATTGTCCAAATCAGCAAGGATAGATTGCTTGAGCTTTACTATGAGAATTTCTGGCGACCGTTTCCCTTTGTGTTACCTCATCACTTCCTGCAGCAACGACTCGCGGATCAGGCAGATCATGGGCTCGCGGGTCTCGTGGCAGTCCTACACTGGATAGGGGCCCGGTTCGCACCATGGGCGCCAACGGAGGTCTACTATGAAGCCGCAACACGAGCATTACGAACGGATGAGGTTACGCCATTCCAAGTCCAAGCGCTCATGCTTTTCGCTCTGGCTCAGCACCACTGCGACCTGCCCAAGGAAGCACGTCAGACGCTCGATGTGGCCGTCGCATTGGCACTGCAGTTGCACATGCATGAACAAGCTTTTGCTCGGACGTATGGTGAGGGCAACCCGGTGCTCGAAGAATCCTGGAGACGAACATTCTACATACTGTATACTCTTGATCAAGAATTCGCCATTATCGCGCAGATAGTCCATTTCAGCCTGCTCAACGTCGCCATCGAAGTCGACCTCCCGTGTGATGACGAGGCGTATATGTCAGGGGTAGGTCGTAGTATATGTAGTTTCTACATTTCGCTGACAACCTAGTGTATACCCGAGCCTGCATTGCTGGCTGACTTCAAGAACCGAGAGTTCGAGGAGGTTGAGGTCGTGTATTCGTCCCTCGCCTACTTTTATGAAATGAGCATGATCATGACAAGCAGTGAGCTCACTTTAATATGCTTCAGGTTTGACGCACTGACGTACTTAGTCATGAGCTACATGATCAAGATAGGCTTTACCGAGGAATTGGTCGCCATCATGGATACCAAGATCGCAGCTTGGCATGCGCTGCTACCGGCGCGCAAGAAGGACCCTCTGCGCCTAGACGGGACTCACGATGAAGTCATGTGGCAGGCCCATCTATCAGCCGCAATGTGGGGTATAATTCCAATGCGGTGTTCTAACTAACGTTGCGCAGTGTCCTTACGATGCACCGCCCGTTCTCCGCTCTGTCGTTCTGTCCGGAAGAATTTACCACGGAGACGTTCATAGTCTTCAGGCCGCTGGCCATTCCAGATATATCGAGGAAGGCTGCCCATACGGCACGTACATTGAAGTCGCTGGATCTGTATACAAAGCTCCTAGCAGTGCCGATCCCAGCAGAAAAACATGGTGTGCTCGCCCTCAGCATCGTGGCACAGATGGCGACGACGCAAATGGCGGCGTGTAAATACTTACTCGAAGACCACGCCCTTGCAATAGGAAGGGACCGACTGCGTCTAAGCATCGGCTATCTTAACACAGTCGGCTCGTTCTGGCCGCTCGGCAAAAAGATGGCTAAGGAGGTCAAAGCCATTGCCCGATCAGCACTTGCTGGAATCCCGACTGTAGTGGAGACCAATGCAGCGGAAGAAATCGACATTACCCGCGACGAGCTCATATGGCCGATGAACCCGTCTGTCAACCTTGATATCTACGCTGGCACGGTGTTGCCGTTTGACAGTGCTGTGCTCAGCTCCGGCTACTCGTCATCCTCGTCGTCGACACAGTTTCCTGCGGTTCCATCCACTGAGGATGATCCTTCCAAATGGTAGCAATAATTTTGCAGGTTTGTTGATGTTCATCTCGACGTATTGCCGAGAAACAGTCAGGTAGAGCGACGAGATGTTTGATAACTATTACCATTTTTAGCCTTTGGTATCAAAGCGTCGTTTCAAGGTCGATTCTAATGGACCGCAGGGCCGGAGCACCGGCAGTCGTGTTGTTGACCTATCGTCATATGGTACGATTGCATCAAAACTCGGCATCACTATACTTCGCCTCCCCAAATCTAACCAGATTTCCAGGTTGTTCCAAGACGTAACCGTTCCAGAGTCACCGAGCGGCAGTATGTGTTTCTTGTGAGTTGTGGCGGTGTTTCGGTGATTTGTACGTTGATACGATAGTCCGTCGAAGTACATCGTCGGGACACCCTGCAGCATGGGCTCCGCGATTCCGGTATCCGATCAAAGCGCTCGCACCTTCGTTCGTTACCGGTACTCGGCCCTGACGGCGACTTGCAAAAATTTCAAGAAATTACCCACACGCAATAAGCCTTCTAGCTTGATATAAACTAAGCACTAACTATGTAGCTAAGGCTAGTGGTCAAGGGGTTCAATTCTGCTATCCTTATGCCTATGCACATCAGGATCGCTAGTGCAAGGAAGCTTGTATTTTCTGTGTTGCCGGCCCGTACCGCAGTTTACTACACATTCCAGAACATACGTGTTATTAGGTACAGTAATTCTTTACCAAAAAAACCCTTACAACTACTTCTAATTTTCTTAGGAAGATAAGCCTGAAAAAGGTGTTTTGAACTTAGTTTCGATCAAGGAAAGGCACGAATTAGGTAGTAAGGCGTAGTGTTTGGCAACGGAGTACTGAGGATCTTGTCATCACACAATTTACGAGCTTCTTCGTATGTGGTCGGTGTACGGGCACGCTAAGAAGTCGAGACGAGTCTTGCGAGATTATACGGTTTGTTAAGCTAGGAAGCCTGTGCTGCGCGCAGGCAGTGTCTCGAAATTCGATGTAGGTTGCTGTCAGGGCCGAGTATAAAGTAAAACCCTTTGCATCTATCGCTTCAACAGAAGTGTGCTATTCGTTTGTCTTCCAGGTCCTTCTAACGAAACTCAGAATGCGCGCTCGCAACTTGAACGCCGTCGCGGCGCTGACAGCTCTCTCCGCGTTACCGAATGTGCACTCTCAAAGTAATGCAAGTCCCGGCTGCTCAAAGTCTTTACCCAATGCTCTCACTCCAGGCGGGCCGACCGCCAACTTCACGCTCAACTCCACCCTCGGCGGCGGGGAACGAAAATACCTCGTTCATCTCCCTTCGACCTACTCTCCCCAGAACAACAAGCCCGCCCCTCTCATCCTCGTTTTCCATGGTCTCGGCATGCGTACAACCAGCATGGAAACAAACACCCAGTTCTCCCTCCCAGAGATGAATCCCGACCATATTGCCGTGTACCCTGAAGGCCTCAACCGCATGTGGCTCGGCGATCCAGCCGCACCGAACGCAACAGTCGTAGACGACAGGCGTTTTGTCTCGGATCTCCTTGACTCCCTAGAAGACACGCTCTGCATCGACACAGCGCGTATCTACTCCGCCGGCTTCTCCAACGGCGGCGGCCTATCCGGTCTCCTGTCGTGCGACCCCTACACCGCACCACGCATCGCGGCGTTTGGCGGCGTGGCAGCAGCAGACTACACGAACAGCAGCCTAGGCTACCCGCTCTTTGAAGAAGAAGCGTGTGACCCGGGGACCAGGAAGCGGCCCATCCCGTACCTAGACATCCACGGCGACAGCGACAAAGTGATTGCGTACAACGGCGACAATTCCGCATTCGACGTCGATGGCGACGGCGTGCCAGACGCAAACACCATGCCGATCCCGCAGTGGGTGCGCGAGCGCGCGGACATGAACGGGTGCGGGCCCACCGCCGCCAACACAACCACGCAGATTGAAGGCGGGACCGTGCAGCGCAGTGCGTGGACGTGTGACGACAATCAAGACGTCGTGGTGGGCTACTTTGTGCAGAAGCTGGGGCATGGGTGGCCGAGCACGACGCCGCAGGCTGGCATCTTTGAGGAGTTCCGGGGTGGGCCGACCACGTGGAATGCGTCTACGGTGTTGTTGGAGTGGTTTGCGCGGTGGACGTTGCCTGTGGCTTGATGGGATTGATGGATCATGTGGATTTCTTTTTTTTTGGTGTTTCTGCGGGGAACAAATGTGGTGTCGTTCACGAAAGAGGGATTGGCAAAAAGAGAGTAGCGGGCGATAAATGGGAAGAAGCTCGGTATAGTGCTGTCAGCGCAAAGTGACGTAGCAGTGCATTGTGCCGCGTGTGAGCATGTGGACAGAGCTAGAGGGACCACCACCAAACCACAATGTTCAATGACGTTTGCCCTAGATCGCGGCTCAACAATACAAAAATCCAAGCTCAAACTGCCCATGCATGCTTCCGTACCCTGACGAACAGGTCCGCTTGTGTGGTCTGAGCGGGATGCGCATGTCAGCTTTTCTAGAAGACGCGTAGAAGGGGCCGCTCGTGATGTGATGCAAGGAAGACGACGGCACGTCATGCTGCGTCTCAACCGATTCGTGGACCTGCAGTCTAGTTCAGTTCAGTCCAGTCCAGCTGGAGACTAGAAGCAGAAGCAGAGAGTTGTGGTGCTGGGGTCAGGTGCCCGGGATTTCGCAGCGGGGGTGGAGCCACAAGTCGAGCGGAAGGGCACAGCATGGAAAGAAATCCTCATTGCGAGTCAGACTCGACGATTTAGATGGAGGTCCCCAGTCCTCCGGGTCCGCATGGGGAAAAGCGCGGTAAGTTGGGGTGGATTCTGCCCAGGTGTAGGGCTGATTACAGTGCGTTCTGTGTACATGCACTCGTTCTGTCTTGCAAAGGATCTACAACAACAGGGACTTGGTCAAACGGCGTTGGTGTGTAGGAATTGGACCCTGATCTACCGGTACGGCAGACGACGCTAGCAACGATTCCAGACTTTGATAAGTTGGGGGGAAATTTGTAGTCTGAGTCGGGCCGCTGGTGTGCATGGTTCGGTCCTGCAAGCCACGATCCTTTGTTCGTGTGTAGGTCTCGAGTCTCGCAATCCTGCCCCGAGTCACTTGGACTGAAAGTCATGCTAGTTCTGGCTGTAGAGTGCCAGCACCCGAGCCTGCATGTCGGGGGGGCTCGGAAGAAGCCAGGCTGGCTGTGTCAGCAGCGCAGCATGTCGGTATCTGTCGTGGCGCGAAGGAAAGAAAGCCTAGGCACGATATCTACCTACCTCGCCAGCTGGCTGGTAGGAACGCACATGAGATCAAGCACGACATCCCTCTGTTTCCTCGCTTGAGCATGTAACACTTTGACGAATCACATCCGGTTCTGGCTGGACCGTCAGCAGGCTTTCGCATGTCTGAGAAAGTGGCGCCATATCGCTATGCTAATCTGCATTGTGCCATGGTAGTTGGATGAACCTGAGAATGAATATGTGCTTGCATATATCACACGAATATGCCATTCATATCGCGACTCGAGAGATAATTACTGCATCCGGCAAGTGGTAAGCCTGCACAGCAGATCGCCGCACTGCTCAATCCTGGACTGCGTTATCTTGGTGCCTAGACCCTGCCAGTCATACACATCCGAGGGTTCGCGCAGCGGATGTGCTTGGTCGGTGCTTGTTGGTGGTGGAGTATCCGTATGAAAATGGTTGTGACTTTCGTCCCTTTCAGCATGTTGGTCATGAAATAAAATTGCAAAGTCAGTAACACCTCCATCTTCATCGTCACGTACCGTAATCTCTCGTCAATAGGTCAGGCTGTGGTAGTACAGCTCGGGCGGCAGTGATAAGTAATGACAACTCCGGCTTACGTACCCGCGGAACGGATGTTGTATCCATGTCACGTGCACATTAGCGTCCCCCGATTGCAGCCTATCTGGACGCTGCCCCCTCACGCCATCAACACCAGGCCCTCTACATCGTCTTACCCTATTGTCGCATTCGCAGCACCTGATAGCATTATCGGCCGACAAGCAGGGATGTCTTGACGTGTTGTGCATTGCGGACGAACGATTCCTTCTGCACATCGTTATGGCAGGCTATTAACAAATGTCCCAAGGCTATCGCTTCCTCCGTTGCTGCCATATGTTTGGCGGGCATCTCCTTGGTAGCGATGACGTGCGCTACGTCTGACTGGACAGGTGTAGCCGAAGAGGAGCGGTGACGGCAGCTTATGCCCGTGGGCTGCGCTGCCAGTCAGAGACGGCATAGCGTAGACGGGATAATTAGACTACGACCGAAACTCGGATTCTACGACAAAGAAACACTTGAAGAGCGCTGATGGACCACACTCGCTGTAGCCTCAGTGGGATTACTGCTGTGTCAACTGCACAGAACATCTTTCAACGACGGTGCTCGCTTGTGTATGTACACATTTCGAAATGGACTTCAAAGTAGCAACCTGCGATTCAGCCCTACCATCCCACAATGACAAGAATGGAAATTCCTAGGCAGACTCTTAAGAATACCGTCGAGTTTTAATCAACGTTGACTAAGGGTAGGATGACTGACTAACTCGCATGCTGCATACCCAGCTCACGCGTGGTGTTCGTGGTCTAGCCTTGCAGATTTATCAAACACCTGGAGAGGATTAGCGTACGCCATCATGCCGACCCATGTCTCGCTACCATCACTTGTGCGACTTCACGAGCCACTGAATGCTGAGAATAACAGCAGCTTGAGCCGACCTGCAGCACTGCTGGACCGTGCGACGGACGCGTGTGCCGAAGGAAGAGTTGGACCACCACGGCCGCCATCACGGCGTTGTGCATGCATTCGCAGGAAGCCACATTATCAGGGTCCGTTATGGCCGTTGGAGGCGGCCACCATTGCTCGTTCAGACTAGGGCCCCTGCCAGCCGCCGCCATCTCAGTGATTCGAATCAATAGTTCCGCAGAGAATATGCGCGTAGTCCACACGTCCTATAAGTTTCTCGCCAGCCCACCGCAAAGTCAGCATAGAAGTACTCACAAGCTACATTCGCCATACCACCTAAACCGACGAAATGGACTCGCAATCATTCGATTACTGGATGGCGCAAGGCAGCTACATTGCACCACCGCATCAGACAACAGTCTTTGATCTGTCGCCGGATCTTTCAAAAGTACCGAGCCTAAGCGGATCACCTGTAAGTACATCGAGTGCGGTGCTGGCTGTGACTGATCAATTAGGTCTCTTCCACTTACGACCAATTCCCCGCCCCGATGCACCAGGGGTACTATCCTCATATTGTCGACGAGCCCATGCAATTCAGCTCATACCCTATGCCAATGACACCATCAGATTTTGGATCAGATCATGACAGCCCCTATTGCAGCCCTCGACTACATGCCGAGCCAGCATTTACATCCATGCACAGCCCTGCCCCGACTGAGAGGACACACACAACGTCAGGTGTAGGTAATTTGGTGTCTCTTTGAGGTAATGCTAATCCTAACAGCGCCGAAGAGCCCAGAACCGCGCAGCGCAGCGTGCATTTCGTGAGCGAAAAGAGAAGCACGCGCGCGATCTCGAAGCGCAACTCTCCGTCATGTCGGAAAAGTACAACAAGCTCGAGGTTTCGCACACCGAGCTCAATGCCGCATACGACAAGCTCCGCAAGACAATTGAGCTGCTCACTCAAGATGATGTCGGTGGTGAAGACGACGGCAAGAACGGCCGTCGGAGGAACAGCAATTCAGACACCCTGCGGAAACTGCTGGAGATATTACACGGTGAATTCAGAGGGCAGACGTCAGTAAAGGCCGAGCCCTGAACAACACCGAGTACCATGGGCGGTCGATATTGGAAATTTTCGTCTTGTTTATACCCTTATGCTCCTTGGAGCTTCCATCCAGCAAGGTGCTGTTGGCGTTTGCATTTATAATGTTGGGTTCACAAAGTTTCACAAGGCAACGTGGCATGCCGTTCTTGGCTGGGAGGCGATACTCCAAAGCAATCCATTTAGAGCATCTGGCCACACGGCCACATACGAACCATCTTGATTTTCTCGTACTGCAGCTGAAGTACAATGCGAGTCAGGAGCCCCACTAGCTGTCAAGTGGCCTCAATCATCTTACACGGCAATTTCCTTGTCTCGCTTCTGATGTGGAGGCAATTCAGCCGTACGCCCCACCAATACGTGTTTACAAAGCTCCGGCAAAGGCACGTTAAGTATGCCTCGCTAGTGTTCTGCCCTAGGAGTGAAAGGTACAGGTGGGTAGCTCCTGGTCAGTTCGGTTGCTGTTACGATATCCCGTGATACTTCTTTTTTCAAGTCAACCTGAGTGGATGTCTACCAGTAGATGGACAGTCTCTCCCGGATCAGAGACTTAGTCTACGGAAGTGAACAGTCATGCAGTTGAAATTGGGTTTCCCTACACATCGGTACAGAACAAGCATGCCACGGCCTTTTCGTAGCTACCCGCTTTGGTACCGGTGCCTATTGGACAGACTAGCCTTAGTCGTCGGCCGAGTCCAAGCGGACCGATTACCAGACAAAGACTGTGAAGCGCAGGTGCAGCCGGCAAGGTTACTTCTTGGGAAACTTGGCTACCGTCTGTTTTCGTGTGGGTCTTTGCTGGGGACAACTGATCGTTTTGAAATTGACTGGATTTATGGGCTGATCCCATGCTGCCGGATGCGTGTCTCGCATTCAAGCTTCTCTGTTTACGGATTTGGTATGTCTGTTCTGTCAAGATACGGAACAATAGGCGAGCGCATGCAGTCCTTCGATCAAGCCATCTGCAAGTCTGTCCAAGGCTGGAGCAACGGCCCCATCCGACACCCCTCCGCACCTCTTCTTCACAGATCCTGCAACACCGAAATAGCAGCTCGCCATCCATCCTGACTGCGCCAAAGACTTCGCAGCACCGCTTTTTCTGCGTTGGTGCAAGGTAAACTCAGAGGCTGAAAAGCTTGACCAGCAATACCGGTACCTAAGGTGGGCACGGACCATGCGACTTCGTGTCCGCCCAAAAATAGCCCACTAGCGCATCGTCGCGAGGAAAAGCAGGCGAAGGACAGAAGAAGATTGTGGCGGAACATACCTGCTGCCAGGCTTTGACATCGTTCCTGCGGGTGCATGTGCGAGTCAGCTAATCCACCGCGCTATCGATGGGGTTGTAGTGCTGCGACCATGTCTTGAAATATATTGACGTCGATGGAGAGCAGTCGTCGGCCAAATTACTCCGCATCATGTCTTTGTAGTGACTCGAGAGGTTGTTATCGTCTCGTGGGGCTGCAAGATCTTTCGCACGATTAATACATCATGTGGCAGGGGGTCTCCATCGGCGATCTGGACACAGAGTTGCTCGTTCACTGGACTCAGAAGTCCAAGGATACCAGCCTGTTTGGAGCAAGAATCAAGGTTCATCGGGGACAGCTGTATTCATGGTGTACTATCCCACGGAAGGGTACTGGGGTGTCTCTCCCACTGCAAGAAATTCTGGTGGGAACACGTGGACGACGAACTGACTCGAATACAAGTTAGACGGACGCAAGATTATCTTTTTCGTGAGTCGTGTGCAGGTGCGACCTGCCGATAAGCTTCCTGGTTATCACAACTGACACAACATAACCAGTCTAGTAAAACGCAGTTTTAACGTCTATTTGATGAATGTGGAGTTTACGAGCTGCGGCAATTGAGAAGATTGGCTTACACTTATTAGTTGAACAACAGAGGCAAAGGTCTTATTGGATCTCAGGGCGAGTGACTAGGATAAATGTCTGGTTAATTTCTAGGGAAGTCAATTTTTCTTCCATTGCGTCGAGCCACCGATCCTAGAGTTGGACTTGAGTAGCTTCTTGGTAGTTGATAGGCTCGATGGCGAGTTGATTGGCGAGTACTACTGCTGAAAGGTATACTGTGAGGAGATATCAGCAGTATTCGTTCTATCCGCCAGATCTGCAGCGCTACACAGCGTTGTTACGGTATTTGCCGTAACTTGAGTGACGCGGCAGCTGTAGTTCGCTGTGTCATTGAAGCAGGGCTTTGGTTTCAGGTGGAGGGGAATCTTTGAGGTTAGAGAAGCTGAGGCAGCGTTCAAGGCAGTTCTTCGGCGGTAAGTGGGATGATCTCTGGTGACCTCTGGTGACCAGCCGGGCGTGTATGCCAACAGTGCTAGGCAAGCACACAGCTACAAATACTTCACTTTGCTTCACTTGAGCGTACACAACATTGCTCACACAGTACTCAACGTATTTCAAAACTCTTTCAAATTCCTAGCCTTAATATGAAGCTTTTTGTTA
Organism: Coniothyrium glycines; assembly: GCA_025742365.1. Taxonomy (NCBI): domain Eukaryota; kingdom Fungi; phylum Ascomycota; class Dothideomycetes; order Pleosporales; family Coniothyriaceae; genus Coniothyrium; species Coniothyrium glycines. Next base: position 52,277 of record JAMXIJ010000050.1, on the reverse strand, counting down.
TTGTGGCCGCACTTCTGGGTGTAGCTGTCGCCCTCCCAACCGTGCAAGATACAAATCAAGCGATAGAGAAGGTAAGATACATAGAAGACGTTTACGGTACGAGTCTATTTACTAATTCGATTCAGCGTGTAAGTGCACAACTATTACAAGCTAATATGACAATACTAATCACAACGGATCTTAGCAAGTATGTATCCTCTCCCTGTGCTAGGATAGTAGAAGATGTGCCGCTAACGTCGCGACTATAGGCCGGAGTAAGTTTTCTTCTACTAGCAGATTGTACGTAGCAGAAGGTACGCTACTAACGCCTAGCCTTAGGGTGTAAGTTCTCTCTCCCTGTATTTGGGTAGCAAATCCAAAATACTAGGTATACGCTACTAAAGTATCGACTATAGACTGTAAGTTCTTCCTTTCTATCTAGTAGTAGATTATAAGTAGGTTAGGAGTGAAAAGTACCCTACTAACTACAAGACTACAGTGTGTACGTATATCCTTAATATTAAAAGTACTAGGTAAGTAGTAGAAGATACTTTACTAATATCTAGGCTATAGGTAGTATGTTTCCCCTTCTAATATCTAAGTAGTAATTTACTAACTTAACTAAAGGAAGTAAGTTTTCCCTTTCTAGGTTTAGATAGTATAGTATAAGTACTATACTAGTAGTAGAAAGTATACTACTAATACCTAGGTAATAGAATGTAAGTTCTTTTTCTTTTATATAAGTGTTAAGAAAATAGAAGAAAATATACTAATATCTATACTACTATAGGGCGTAAGTTCTTCTCCCTCTATTTAACTAGTAAATTCTAGTTACTAGGTAAGTAATAAAAGATATAATACTAATACAAATAATAGGTAGTAAGTTCTCTTCTTTTAATAGAGTAAGTTATAAGAAAAATACTAATATTTAAACTATAGGTAGTAAGTTTTCTCTTCCTATTTAAGAAAGTATACTACTAATACTTTAATTCTAGGTAGTAAGTTCCTCATTTATCTATTAAAATAGCAAATTATAAGTGCTAATAATATCTTAACTTTAGTCTGTAAGTTTATTCATTTTCATAGTAAATTATAAATACAAGGTACGCTACTAACTTTAAGACTATAGTGTGTAAGTCCTTTTCGCCTTTGTTCGACTATAGGTATTGGCAAAGCTCGTCTCTAACAGATTAGTGGTAAATGGTTATCATTGGGTAATGTGGATCTGCAAGCTACATATCGTTGTATGGAGTTCTCTCGCAGAGAGTTTAAGCTCGGCCGATTGTAGATTGTGTCAATTGCTTGTAGTACCCAAGGCAGCTTCGCAAGCAGGATTAGAGACTACGAGATCCTCTGTAAAGAACTACAACAAGACATTAAACAACCCAAGTCCCTCCTGCATAAAATGTATATCCTCTATCAACGAAAAAACACAACAGCGAGTATTGCAATTCTCAGAATCAACGCATCCGCCCAATGCGCCGTCTTGCATTTAACATGATAATCGTATCCGTAGCATTACTCCAGACACTGCTACGCCATTGTAGTCTCGTTTGTTGTAAAGGAGGCATAGTACGCGCTGTACAGGGCGCTTAGAGCTAGTCGCCGGCGAAGGCTGATATGTAATGTCGGAGACGCTCAGCAGCGGGCTTGTAACTGTTTAGGATAGTGAGACAGGGACAATTGCTGAGCCGCCAGCGCGCGCAATGACCGGGTGTGGAGTTGGTAGTGCATCTGTTGGAGAGTTGAGTATCGCAGTTACGAATGTGGTTGAGGTGTGCATTTTATCAACAGTTCAGACTTCCGGAGCGCAAATCGAATGCAGACTGTAGTTCTTGGCCCTTAAACTTTGAAAAATGGTGGATACATGCTCTACTACCCTGTAGTGTGATCTTTGTAGCGAAGATCGTGCATTCAGCCGCAGCGGCTTTGTGCGTTGTGCGTCCAGCAGCCTAGTAACCAGAGACTCGGTATCACACCGTCGTACCTTCGGCACAAGTACATCTCGTGACCAAGATCCGCACATGTTCCCATGAAGTCACATCATGTATGTTCCATGGATGACCTCGACCAATGTCGATGTTACTGTTCCGTCGCGACGTAGAGTTGCTACATAGCCCATACTCTTCAGGAAGAATATCATAGCGAAGTCTATGCGATAGAGCTGAGAACCTTTAGGAGTAGAGCGGGTCCATATTACAATACATGCTCCTTGTGCCTGGGCTATCCTGCTACACAACGCCCTGCTAGAGGACATTTGCATAGGAATTCACCTTTAGATTGTACTGTCTTGCGAGCCTACGGCGTTGAAGGTTTGCATACAAATGCAGGGTGGGCAGCAAAGTGTCATGCATGGCAGTGGCGCTCATCTCGATGCATGTGATGACGACATTACTCTAGCGGTATTAACCTACTTGCGCTACAGACTCAGCTCCAACAACCTTTGGAAATTCAAGCTTCAGGCAGTTACTCCCAAAAATCACCAAAATGGCGGCACCATCCAGCAAAACACTCCAGTCCATGTCTGGAAAATGGCAGCTCAACAAATCATATTCCGATGGTTTTGAGTCTGTTCTGGCACTTACGGGAGTAGGATTAGTTGTTCGCAAAGCTGCAGCTGCAGCGGCTATCCGTCTCAACATCACCCAGCCAGACGAGAACCACATCAAAATGACTCAGACGGTCACAAGCGGAGAGATCCCAGGCACGACCGAGGACTACACACTTGATTGGGAATGGCGAACGAATCACGACAGCTTTTTTGGGGACATCTCAGGACGAAGCCGATGGGTTAGTGTAGTGGAGGGGAGGAAGTCCGGAGTTGTGGCTGATGGCGAGGGTGAATGGATCGAGGGGGACAGTGAGGGAAAGCTAGTCCACGCGGAGGGGAAGAAGGAAGGCGAATGGGAGGCAGCTCATCTCTGGGGCTTCGAGATTGTGGATGGCGAGAGACGACATACAAGGAGAGTGCGGGTGAAGAACGATAAAGGGAAAGATAGGAGGGTCAGGATGGTATACGACTTTGTGAGCGAGTGAGGTCTGGATGTTCAAGCTATCGAGAAACTCTGACGATTATGACCAATGTCGGATGCAGCCATAGGTGAGACATCTAGTTTCCGCATTGCCGAGATACTCCTCGCGTGTTGCGTGTAGAATATAGATTCTCTTACCCCTGAGGTGCAGATTCCAGGATCTTCTATGTAGATGACGTCTCGTGCGGAGATCTAAGATTCTCTATTTATCGCCCTGGTATCAGCTGGAGGACGACAATGGCACGTGACATGAGACGTCTAGAACGCCATCGGTTGACCTCCGCCACAACATACGATTTCATGCAATCTCGACGTTCAACTCCCAAGTTATTACTAAGTATGTGCGGGTTCTGTTTTGCAGCCTCGAAATCTAGGAGTGTGTCACGTGATGACCTCTCTCTGCAGCACAACATCTGACACTAGCGTTCAAGCCTCGAGACCACCTGCTCTACTGCACCCTCGAGTCACCACCTATCCAAGAGAGTTGCAGAAGCGTATGGTTTTCGACCCTTTAAATCGCCTCCCAGGTCGCATTGTGTCGTTTCCGCAGATTTAATTCCACTAGAATCATGTGTGCTCAACGAAAACCTTCAAACGCATTATCGGATCAAACAGCAAAGCAAAGTGTATTCAGGACACTTTTTCTTTCATAGCGTCCTTGGCGTGACATGCTGCTCGAACCTGAGGCTCCACGGGTTGTGCCGATCTCCCGTTGTGGATGGATGAAACCATGCTCGCTTCACATCCTTAACACCAACACGATCGACCATCTCGAACCAGGACATTTCAGCCCTGGAATTACCCGCGGTCATGCCTGGCACACAACCTCAGACAATACCCGTTAGGCCAAGCAAAGTATGGACCATTTCGCTCTTGGCTAACTTGACCTCCGATTCCGCTATACTGATTGGCCAGTTTCCAGAAATTTTCTCTAACAGCGAGAATTTGTGCCCGACACATCACTCACGTCACTGTAGCCCTGTTGCCTGAGCGGCACCTGTCGATGTTTGACCTTGGTGGGGATCACCTGTCGCCTCGCTTTGCTTGACGATGGATGGCGTTCAGGAACCATGTGCTCTGCCCATTTCACCACGAAAATAGCATCAAACGCAGCCAAGCGACCCGTGCGTTGGATGACATGCTTGCTTTTGGAGCTGACGGCTCGTTCTTCTAGCCATTACTGACCATATAAATCAAACTCCCCAATGGAGCGATCAGGCTCTCATCTCAATCCTTTCGCGAATTTGCTTCCATTCCTTGGGTGCCGAGCACCGTCTTTTAATATTGTTGAGCTGTGCTCTTCGTTCTCTCATTTCACGGTCAAAGGACACCAACATCCCTGCTACCAAACTTTAGACGTCATTTCGCAGGAATCTATTCGCAATGAAGAACACATACTTAATCCTCACCTTGCTATCGGCAGTATCTATTGTTGCGAGCCCGCTTCCTCAGCATGGTCAATTGGCTGGACATGTCGGTCGTGATCCTATGAATCACGTCCTTGTGCGGACCGAGCAGGCAGCTGAGCCAGCACCTGCAGCCGCTCCTTCAGCGCCTGATGCCGGGGCAGACGAGCAGCGCCTTGCTGAAGAACAAGCCGGTAAGACAATTATCACTTCGATACTAGGAACATGGCTGAGAAAAGTAGCAAAGGATCACAAAGCCGCTGCGGATGCGATGGAGGCACAGCATGTGGCTGAGGCCCAAGCGAAGGACAAGGCGTCGCAAGAAGGTTCGTCTTTGTGGTGCTAAATAAGTCACCAATTAAGAACTGACCGTCGAAAAGCTGCAGCCAAAATGGAAGCCGAACACGTAGCCAAAGCCGAGGCTGAGGCTAAGGCGCATCAAGAAGGTTAGTCAAGCACAGCTGGGGCCTGCTGAAGGTATGCTGACATTCCAAGCTGCCGCCGCAATGGAGGCCATGCACGTTCAGCAGGAAGAGGAAAAGAATCGCAAGAATAAGGAAGAGGCGGATGCTCGTGAAGCGGAACATCAACGCAACGCAAAGGAAATGGTGAGTCGACTCTGAGCTCACCGCATCTGGTGGCTAATACCGTACAGGAAGCCATGCACGTATCGCAGGAGCTTGCAAGCATCGAGTCAGAACGTCAGAAGCAAACTCAAGTGGCAGAATCGGCTCCACAAGCCGCATTAACGACAACCGCGTCCGCGGCTGAGACCAGTACCGCTGCGATCAGCAGTGCCGCCGTCGAGACCAGTGCCGCCGTCGAGACCAGTGCCGCCGTCGAGACCAGTGCCGCGCCCGTCCAACATGCCACCTCTACAGCAATCGAGCACACAGTCTCGAGCGCAACAGATGCCACGGTCACCAACAAACCTGAAGCGCCACCTGCCGAGCACTCCGTAGCAGGTACCACAACTTCCATGGCCCATGTCACATCGATCGCCGCAAACACCACGACCCATGCACCCCCTGCACCTACTGTCACAGAGAGCTTCTCCCTGGTCGCTGGAGAAGCGGCTGCCAATACTACTCTGCCGCACGTGGGATCCGCAGCTGGGACCGCGACAGTGGTTTCCAGTAGCATCGAAAGTGCACCTGCGGCCACTGCTGCCCCGAATGAGGAGGAAAAGAAAGCAGAAGAAGATCGCAAAAAGGCACAGGAAGAAGCTGATCGAAAGGCTGCGGAGGAGAAGAAGAAAGCGGAGGAGGCCGCAAAAGAGAAGCAGAAACTTGAAGCTGAGCAGAAGAAAGAGGAAGAAGCTGCCCAGAAGGAAAAGGTTAAGGCGGAGAAGGAGGCTGCCGAGAAGTTGAAGCAGGAGCAAGAGCAGCAGAAGAAGCAGGATGAGGAAATTCAGGCGAAAGAAAAGGAGGCGCAGAAGCTTGAAGAACAGCAACGCAAGCAGGCAGAGGAACAGAATAAACAGGAGCAGGTCAAGCAGGAGCAAGCTCAGCAGGAGGCCAACCAGGAGGCTAAGCAGGAAGCCAATCAGGAGGCGAAGCAGGAACAGCCCCCAGCTGAACAGGGTGCAGCTCCGGAACAGAGTCCGAATGAAGCTGCTCCAGATGCTGCTCAACCACCTCCCGTGCCGGCCGAACAGCTCGAATCTGGTGCACCAAAGGTGGAGCATCCTGCAGGGTTCTTGACAGTTGCCCGACGTCTGGTGGAGATGTGAGCTTGCTCTCGCATATACTCCATCGTTTCGTTATCAAGTGTAGGCTTCATGGTTGGCTCGAGTGATGACACGGACATAAGTGTAGTACCTGAATTAGAAGTAGACCACCAAGTGCTATTGAAGTGAATTCACTTGATGATAAGCGATGAGAATATTCGATTGATCCACGAGCAATGGCAGAACTCAGCTTATTACGCCGTCCAGTTGACGCGATGTATTCGGAGGCATGACGGCAAGCTCCCACATTTCAACGTTTTGTCACCGCATGGAGGCTACAATGATATTTGTAATGATATCGGCACAATATGAGAACGGGTGGCGATCATAATCTATGTCATCACGTTGTCAGTAAAACATCATGTCGCCAACACATCATGGAAGAAAACAATGGGGTTGTAGGCTTTCAGTCATGCTACTTTGCTAGAAGTAGTCCCAAACTCTCATACTCACTCTTCGGTCTCCTTTTGACGAACACCAGAAGCAGCGTCTGATTCCGAGGTAGAACATGGAGTGCTCTTGATCCTTCCTCATGCTAATGGTGCATGGCGTCCCGAACGTCTCACACTTCCGGTGGACACTGGGATTTTGGAATGTTTCTTCCGAGAGAAACCACCGCTGGGACGCTGGATTAGTTTAGTCCATGCAGGATCGTCTGGACGGAGCCAAAATGCAAGCTCATTCCATTCGATTCCCAGTCGCAACTCTGCTGGGAGGGGCACGAAGCCGATAGCGAACTGGCCCTCACAGGTGGGATCATCGATGACACGCCCACATGGCTCGATTTGGTAGTCGAGACACTTGTCGCATGCCGTGAACTTCTGAGCGTTGGTGTTGCACATCCACCGATTGCGTGACGTGATCTGGCAATGCGCGCATGAACATGGTCGATCTTCTGCACCGTCGACCTCGACACGCGGGCGCGCGCACATGCTGACGTAGCGACTTTTCTGGAAGAGCTTCATCTCTGCAAGATAATGCGTGATCATCTCCGCTGCCGGGTTGGCGAGCTGATCAACTGGAAGCCAGTTCTGGTTCTGCTGATCACGCACGAACACGGGGAAGTTCTCTGCAGTCCTGTTCGGACCCGAGCCCGTTTCAGCGGCGATCTGACTTGCTTGCCCGTCGCTCGTGTCTTGCTCAAGGAGGCTGGCTGGTGGCGTAAGCTGCATTCGGCTCACGTCGTCGCTCAGTGTGTGCTGCGAAGCTGCTGCGAGCGGGATGCTGCTTGATGTCGCGCCGGTGACGTACGAGTCAATCAATGGAGAATCGTCAGTAATGGCCCTGTTGTTATCACGTGGCACTGTTGTGGTAAATGCAGGCTCTTCGTCGGAGTCGGCCTCGATACCGAAGTTTGGCATCGAAAAGTCGTCGTCAGAGGTGTCGCTATGGGCTGTTGTCGCTGGACGGATGGAATCGCCCGCTTTCAGCTGCCGCGTCTTGGTCGGCGTCTGTTGTAGGAAGCCTGGCTGTGGAGACCGCTTGCCGCGTAGCGACAGAGAAGGTTGCACGTCAGACGTGGGTATCGGACGCGGTGGGGTCACGTCTCGCGATGATCCCTCTAATGGATTGGTTGCCGTTCGGGAACGTGACAGTGGAACCCGGTTTGCATATCGCGGCGATCCTGCTTCGGCTCCCTTGCCTGGAGTTGAGACAGCTGGCGGAAACTGAGTTGCAGCTTGTGACAATCCCGCTTCGGCTTTGCCCTCACCCGTGTTCGAGGTAGAGACAGGATATGCAGAGGCGGCTGGCGTAGAGGCCGGCCCAGGCTGGGTGTCCATGCGCTCTTGGTGTTTCTTGAGCAATTTTCGCTTTAATTCTTCACTGAAACTCTTCATCTGCTTCAAGCCTTCACCCTCTTTGTATTCTTCTGTATTCCCCGCCAATTGTAGCGGGCTGTCCCACGCGGTAACGAAACCGTCGTGCTGTGCAAGCATTGCCAAAGTCATACTCCTATGCCCTGAACTCAAATAATGGCCATGATCGAGCTGCGCATCAGTCAACCATACGTGATCGCCGGCATGGCTATCCTGTGGCGTCTCATCTGTACTGCGCAAGTATTCAAGCATGTGCCATGGAGACGTGGGCTCCTCGGAGAACTGTTCATTCGGCTTGCGCGGTGGCTGTGTCCAATTGAACACTGGTAGCAGTGCTTTTGTCGAATGACTACCAGGGTATACATGATTTGGCTTCCCCATGAGGGCGGCGTGGTGTTGTTGTGTGGTGGTTGTGAGCTGCGTCGAGGCGCGGGGACAAGTCGACTTCAATCCAGCGCGCCAAGACTTTTGGAGTGCTTCCAAGACAGGAAAGGTTCTAATCTGAATAGGTGTCTGCCCATTCTATACATTCATGACCGTAGCTTGCAGAAGCATCCTGCGTATACTGAAGATTGAGTTCAACAGTCCTCGAGCAAAGATGTCTTCAAATCTCGAGCTGTGATCTGAATTGTGGCGCGTGACTACAGAGCAGGAGGTAGCAATGTATTCTTCATAGTCAACCACGACGTCGGCGGCCACGATGCCAGTAGACACAGTATGCGGAAGAATAGTGTCAAACTGAACAGTCACGACCACGGTCGTTGGTCACGTTCACGAGATCACAAGATGCACAGACGGAAGGACAGGTTGATATCGCTCTCCACATACTTCTGCTTCTATAATGGTCTTCCCTCGGCGATCGTGGGGTCACGCTCATTCTGCGGGAGCTCAATTCTAGAAACCATTACGGCGACCCAGAGTCGGGTCGGCCAAGTCAGCAGCAATGAGACCTGGACTAGGACATTCTGCTAGATGTTAATAAGAACCCTGTGGGGACCCTTGTGCGATGTGCTCAAGCACGGGGGGAACCATCGTTCTCTACGATATGGGCGAATGCAGATGACAGGCTGGGATGGCCTTCGGTGTTGTAGGGAAGTAAGTTTTGTGTCTAAATCCGCGCTGAACAGAGTGAAACCCACACCAAGTAGCACTGGAACCGGATCAAACAGGATGGTGCTCGCTGGCAGCACCCAGACCTTTAGAGACCAATATACGCGCCAAACAGACCGCTGAGAACACTAGCATGTGCAGAGCTGCGGCTGCTATGATGCATGCTGTTTTTAGAATCTTGAAGCCACGGGAAACAAGGTTGTTTGACATTTTCTAGAGTTAGCCAGATCGAGAATTCGAAACACTACTTACGAAGGTTCTCGTGGACGCGAAAGACGAGGATGAAGTCAAGAACTTCTTAGAGACTACTGTCACCTGTTAAGCACTTCGGACAGAGTAACCTGTCACTGGCGCAGGTGGAAGCAAAACTATCCAGTGGTTGAAACTAGTCACGTGCATGGATCTTTCGCGTCCGAGCTTTGCGCTGACAACCACCAAGTCACTGCACGTGCAAATTCTCCAACAGTCCACACAGAGCTACAAGCAGGCTTGGTCATATATGTACATGCTCATATACAAGAGACTCCATTTTGTTGACAGTGCACTTCAAGTTTGATGGCCACAAACAGCAGAACGTTGGGCCTGTCCGCGCTAGACAGTATGAAGTCAATAACATTCTCAATGCTCTCTATAACCCAGGATACATCTCCCGGTCGCTACATCATGAGATTCTGAGCGCGATCCGTCGTGTTGCCCGCTCACCCCCGCCTTCACTCGCATCGAGCATCGAGCCGCGTTGATCGCAATCCATCTTCACTTTCACTCACGCTTAAATTCGCGTAACTGCTCGCTTACAGTGACCTCTCCAACGCAAACGCAAATTCTGACACTGTTCCTCATGAGTTTTTCTTCAAATACCACAACACAACTGAGAGAAACCAACACCCGCAATGGCGACCACGGCAGCACAATCCAACCTTTCAGGCCAAGACGATGGCGGAGGTAAACGCCCACCCAAGAATCCTGCAGACGTTCATCGGGGGCACTACGATGAAGACCTGTCTGCCTCCGCAATCCTCGAGCTGTTCCTAGATGCCGGCACGGCCCCATACCATACGAAATGTTTGTTCTGTGGCAAGGAAGCTGTTTCACAACACCGAAGAGAGTGGCGCAAATGCTCCAAGTTTGGGGGCAAGTGTGCGATTGGCGGCGACAAGTGCAAACATGACGGCCGCATGTGTCCAGAGGTTCTTCACGTCGTCAATGGCGACTGGTGCTGGAAGCACGCACGCGACCAGATGGATGGCGAGCGTGCTAAGGTTCGCGAGAGTCGTCCAACGCGGGCTACGAGGAGGCGCGACAGACGCCGTCAAGCAGAAGAGGTGGATATGCGCGAAGCTAGTCCAGCGGCGCAGGATCGACTTGCTCGACAGTACCGCGATCGTCAAGACCGGGGGCGCGACACAAGGCCGGTTGGTGGCTCAGTCTCTGATACACCAAGAGCAATGTCCGAGGCTGCGGTGCGTCTGCCACTTGTCAAGGAGCCTGCCTCGCCACAGCAGTCACTTCTCCAGCCTGCCCCGCCACATAAATTACCTCTCCAGCCTGCCCCGCCACAACAATTACCTCTCCAGCCTGCCCCGCCACAGCAATTACCTCTCCAGTTTGCCCCGCCACAGCAATCACCTCTCCAGTTTGCCCCGCCACAGCAATCACCTCTCCAGTTTGCCCCTGCAGATCCCGACATGGAAATCATGTCACTCCAACGTCAGATCCAGCAACAGCGTCAATACTACGAGGGTGTTATTGACCAACAGCATCGGACCATCTTTCAGTTGCAGCAGCAGCTGGTGGCTCTCGTCCATCCACCCATGAACGATACCAAGCCACCAGCGCCCCCGACTTGAGTGGAGGATGATACGCCTGAGTAGCCAAGGCCGGACGTGTCCGGAGAATGGTAGTGAAGTAGTATGATAGAGAAATAGGACCATCTTCGCAATCTTTTTCGTGCCTATCCAACGCTATTATGTGATTATCGTCCCCTTTCTTATGCTATTACTACTCTTAATTGTGGTCTCTATTTGATAACGAAGGGTTGTAGTGTATGCGAGATTCTGCTGTCATGCTATCAAATCCAGTTAGATCCTGCCGATGTGACACTGTGAATCTAATCCCATCACGCATCAAGACTCTACTCGTCAGGACAGAGAGCGGGTGTCTTGGCCTGGGGCTGGATAGAGCGCAGATTGGCGACAGTTGCCGCGTTGCATGGATAGAATATTCCCGTTGTGTGTTTGTTTGGACCTCGGTAGGGCAGAAAGCTATGTTGATGGCAATGTATCACTGCAAAACACATTGGCGAGGATATGAGAGAACTCTGGTTTGCTTCACGCATCACAGCAGCGCATGAGAGTCAGCAAAAGGGGTTTTCTAAATATTCTCGTGTGTTTTTTTCTTGTTATACATGGTAGTCCGCATGGAGCCCAGTCATCTTTCTTGTCAGCAAAAGCCGTCCACGTGAAGCGCTGTCGTCATCTTCGTCCAGATCAGTCCATATGGAGCTCATTGGAGCGCATCGTGGCAGAGCCGAAGTAGTTCAGCTATCAGCTGGCGGCAAAATGCTAGTCTCTCGTCTGCTGCAATGAGGCGAATGTGTGTTTCTTTCTGGAGGTGTTGGGCATTAAGCGCATGCTCGAAAAAGTCCTTGGTGTTTTTGTGGAGCTTGCGGATGTACGTATCAACCTCCGTGGTCCTCCGTGCGACCCACATCTCTGCCTCAAATGGCTTGGCATCCGGTCGCAGCAGATCTACGGCTATACTCCTCCCGGTTGCAGTTTCAACCAACTCCTTTAGCAGTTTGTTGAATTTCTTCTTACGTTGGAGAGCAGTTTTCGCAGCTTCTCTGTCTAATTCTTCCTGAACTTCGGCTGCGGCTGTATGATAGTCGTCGGTGAAGTCAAGCGCGTCTTCAGTAAACTCTAGATCCTCTCGCACTTCAGTGTAAGCTGTAATGTATTCGTCACGCTCGTTGATCGCGGCGTTGCGAGTCTGCTCAGCGACCTGTCGAGACTGGTCAGCAGCATGTCGAGCCTGAACCTCAGTATTAGCTGTTGCGATTGCAACCTGGCGAGCCTGCTCAGCTGCATCGCGCTCCTGCTCAGCTGCATCGCGCTCCTGCTCAGCTGCATCGCGCTCCTGCTCAGCTGCATCATGATTCTGCTCAGCAATCAGTCGAGCTTGATGATCCTGGTTGGCTGATAGAATAGCTCCATAGCGAGCCTGCTCAGCGACCTGTCGAGCCTGCTCAGCAGCATATCGAGCCTGAACCTCAGTATTAGCTGTTGCGACTGCAACCTGGCGAGCCTGCTCAGCTGCATCGCGCTCTTGCTCAGCTACTTCGCGCTCTTGCTCAGCAGCATCGCGCTCCTGCTCAGCAGTAAGTCGAGCTTGACGGTCTTGGTTGGCTGATAGGATAGCTGCGTATCGAGCCTGCTCAGCAGCCTGTTGGGCTTGACGCTCTTGATTAGCCCACGTTATAGCTTCATCGCGAGCCTGTTCAGCAGTCTGGCGAGCTTGAACCTCAAGATTAGCTGTTGCATTTGCAGTCTGTCGAGCCTGCTCAGCGACCTGTCGAGCCTGCTCAGCGATCTGTCGAGCCTCAAGCTCCTTGCCAGCCGAAATGATGGCTGTATCACGAGCCTGCTCGGCAGACTGGCGCGCCTCGACCTCACGCTGTACATTCTGTTCTGCGGTCTTGAAAGCATCATCACGAGCCTGCTCGGCAGACTGGCGCGCCTCGACCTCACGCTGTACATTCTGTTCTGCGGTCTTGAAAGCATCATCCCGAGCCTTCTCCGCAGACTGGCGCGCCTCGACCTCACGCTGTACATTCTGTTCTGCGGTCTTGAAAGCATCATCCCGAGCCTTCTCCGCAGACTGGCGCGCCTCGACCTCACGCTGTACATTCTGTTCTGCGGTCTTGAAAGCATCATCCCGAGCCGCCTCAGCAATCTGTCGAGCTTTGATCTCTTGATTTGCTACCTTGACGGCATCGTCACGAGCCTGCTCAGCCGTCTGCCGAGCTTTGATCTCTTGTTCCATAGTCTCGTTGGCAAAGTCACGGACTTGTTCGGCAGTTTGTCGAGCTAGAATCTCCTGTTCCGCAATCTTGAAAGCATCGTCGCGAGCCTGCTCAGCCGTCTGCCGAGCTTTGATCTCTTGTTCCATAGTCTCGTTGGCAAAGTCACGGACTTGTTCGGCAGTTTGTCGAGCTAGAATCTCCTGTTCCGCAATCTTGAAAGCATCGTCGCGAGCCTGCTCAGCCGTCTGCCGAGCTTTGATCTCTTGTTCCATAGTCTCGTTGGCAAAGTCACGGACTTGTTCGGCAGTTTGTCGAGCTAGAATCTCCTGTTCCGCAATCTTGAAAGCATCGTCGCGAGCCTTTTCAGCAATTTGTCGAGCCTGTTCAGTAATCTGTTGAGCCTGTGCAGCAATCTGTCGAGCTTGAGTCTCATGCTCGGCTGTTACGGTGGCTGCAATGCGAGCTTGCTCAGCGTTTTGACAGGCCTGCTCAGCAGTCTGTCGAGCATTGGTCTCTTTCTCAGCCAAAGCAAGAATATCATCGTAAGACATCTCAGCCTCAATACGACCTTGTACTGCTTCATCGCGAAGCTCCTCTGCTAATTGGCGAGCCTCCTCAGCTTTGATACGACCCTCCACTGCTGTATCGCGATCTTTCTCGGCCTCAACACAACGCTCCACTGCTTCAACTCGAGCCTTTTCTGCTCGATCGCAATCGCCTTCCGCCCGTTTGCGATGCTCCTCCTGCTCGCCAGCTCGAACTTCAGCAGTCTGGCGATCTTCTTCTGCCTTTCGACGAAGTCGGCATTCATCCTCGCTTGTCTTCTCCGCGCTTACGCGCAGCTGCTTCTCTGCCTGCGCATCTGAAGTGGCCTCTTGCACTAATCGCTGCTCATCTCGTAGTTGATGCTTGAGACCCGCAATGATATTTTCTTGGTGGGCCACGTTAGTGTTGTGCTTGGATTCCTGGTCTGCCATCGCTTTGGTCGACCGAGCTTGTTCAGCTTGAACAGCTGTTGCCTTGTCCTTCGCGGCATCAGACCTGGCTGCATCAACGGCTGCATCCTTATCCTTTTCGGCTTGAGCTTTGACGGCATTGACAGCTGTTGCCTTGTCCTTCGCGGCATCAGACCTGGCTGCGTTAACGGCTGCATCAACAGCTGCATCCTTGTCCTTTTCTGCTTGAGCTTTGACGGCATTGACAGCTGTTGCCTTGTCCTTCGCGGCATCAGACCTGGCTGCGTTAACGGCTGCATCAACAGCTGCATCCTTGTCCTTTTCTGCTTGAGCCTTGACAACATTAATAGCTATTGCCTTGTCCTTCGCGGCATCCGACCTGGCTGCATTAACAGCTGCATCCTTGTCCTTTTCTGCTTGAGCTTTGACGGCATCGACAACTGTTGCCTGATCTTTTGTAGCTTGGGCCCGAACAGCTTCCGCAGCATCGTGCTTTTCTTTTGTTAGTTTTGCCTCAGCGGTATCGATAGCTTCTTTCTGTTTGACAGCTGCCTCATTATCTGCCAACTTCAAAGCTGCCATGTAGCCACGTGCATGCTCTGAGACAGATTCGTCATACTTGTTCTTCGCACGAGCGTTCTCCTCTGCTGCCTGAGCCTTGATGGCATCGACGGCTGCCTTCTGATCTTTTGCAGCTTTAGCCTTGACAGTATCGACGGCTGCCTTCTGATCTCTTGTATATTGAGCCTTGACGGCATCGACGGCTGCCTTCTGGTCTCTTGCAGCTTTAGCCTTGACAGCATCGACGGCTGCCTTTTGATCTCTTGTAGACTGAGCCTTGACGGCATCGACGGCTGCCTTTTGATCTCTTGTAGACTGAGCCTTAACGGCATCGACGGCTGCTTTCTGATCTTTTGCAGCTTTAGCCTTGACAGCATCGACAGCTGCCTTCTGATCTTTTGCAGACTGATTTTTGACGGCATTGACGCTGTCATCTTTGTCTTTCAAAACCCGGGCTTTGGCCGCCTTGACAGCTGCATCCTTGTCCCTCAAAGCCTGAGCCCTGGCCGCCTTGACCGCTGCATCCTTCTCTTTCACTGCCTCCTTCGCTGCTTGAGCTCTGATTTCGGCTTTGTCTTTGGACAGTCGTTCCTCATATTGCTTCTCCCATCTTTCTCTTGTTTTTCTGGCAATTTCCGCCGCCTTGCTGTTCTCAGAGGCCTCCGCCTTTTTTACGTGTGCCGAGATTGCAGTTTTGAGGTGATTCAAAAGGTCTTTGAACCATCTCGCAGTGTCATAGGAACTGGGCTCACTAAACAGGGCTGGCAAGTCGTCTTTGATGGCTAGTGTGTCGAAAAGATCTGTAACGAACAGTGAAGCCGCGTACGCTGCATTGTCGACGAGCTCCTGCAAGTTGTGTATTCGGCTACTAGCAACAGCTTTCTCAAGCGGCACTTTCATTAATTTGATCTCGTTGTGAAGTGTTGCAACAGTGTCATACTTCTGCTCTGCTGCTTCGGTGGCGGCTCGGAGGGTTGCTATAACGGCTTCTTGGTCTGGAAACATCACAGGTCCTGACGCAAGTAGCAACGCGGTTGCCGGGTTCGCATAGTAATGCTGGAAATGGGGCAAGAAAGCGGTAGTGTGCTTTTTGCTCATCTTGGCGGGTGGACAGTGGAAATTGTGGTGTGGTGGGGAGTTGTGTTGCGTGGAGAGAAATTTAAAGGTCAACTGCAAAGACTTGGCGGCAAACGCAAACGGCCCCGCTCACTCACGTCCGCTGATATCGATAGAATGTAGTGATTCTATGATCTACGTACATATTCTCAATTTTCTTGACAGGATTGTGTCTGTCAGTTTAAGAAAAGCCACATGTATACTGTCATATCACAACCATCATGACTGCCTGCTGGCTACATATCTGTCTCGTCAATTGGAGCAACCAGGTTTCTTCGTGGACTGTCACGACCTGGACTCGATACTGAAGGCCAATGCAGTACTATTGTTCGGGCGTGTCGCTGGCCACTGCACTTCAGCAGAAGTCACATGTCACGTGATGCACTTTGTCAAAGAGCAGTAAGGCCCAGTAAATGCTACGCATATCTTCTAAATATGTGATCAAGATACGCCGAGTTCCATTCTAGGCCAATGTGCCGAGAGTTCCTTGATTATGGCGGGTGGCACTGCAGGAGCATGACCACATTTGGGGCGGTTGAAGAGTGTGACCAGAGTCCTCGTCAATCTGTACAGAACATATCAAACCATAGCATTGTCTTATTCATAGGATGAATATGTGAGACAAGAGTCGCACGTGTGCTTCGACATGTCGTGGGTGCTGGTGGAAGTGAAAGTCACAGGTACCTCACAAGTACGCCCGATGATAAATCAGTAAATCAATCAAATGCTCAGCCATAGGCGTGTGAGAGGAGCATTTCTCGCCTCATGCAAGTCGAATTGTGTTCTGCAAATGATCTCGCCGAGATATCACGTGTGAGCGCGTCGCTGGCAAATTCCGACCTCACAACACTGACCCACAATTACCCATCACCAATCTGCAATCTCTGCATCAGCACCCCGGATCGTCAAAATCATCTATACTCACGTTCATAATGCTATATGAAGCGGTAGGTACCAGTGTGACTACCCGTATGTCAGCTCGGAAGGACAAACAACGACGCGTCCAAAGCCCTCAGCTCTAGAAGCAGTGAGGATATGACCAGTACATCGCCTTCTGCATATACATTGATCGCTCTGTAAGACTGTACCAGATACTCTGCCACGCATGCGTCGTCGAGATCCACCACTTGCTCCATCGACAGGGTACGTGCCACGGCCACCACGCTTCGATGTCACTGCTAGACCATTCAGCTACAAAGACACCAACGTGAATCCGGTCAGCGAATTACGGACTGAAACGAATACAACAAGCGCAACATACAAGAAGCGCTCTATGCAAGAAGCGCTCAGCCCCGGGCACAACCCCTCAGTACTGGACATTCCCGGGGAACACAGCGAGACGAGCTGTCCCCGTTCCCGCCAGCAAGAGCGATATTTCAGCCATGCCCGCGTACTGCGACACCTCGCCTAACGCAGACAGCTGCAATGTATGGGGGCACCCGGGCTACCACGGCGACAGCTGCGCATCGCCCATTCAGTCATATAGACTTGGGGCGCTATGACAGTCAGTTGGCCAGCATACGAGCGGTAAAGTACACATTCTCCCAGCTTCGTTTCGGTGACACACAACCTCGTCTGTATCGCCAGGAGGAATTGAATTACTGAAAAATACCTGTAGATGACCCGCAAAGCCCGTCGCAAAGCCCCACGCCAGTGGCTACCTCTTGTCAACGGCCGTACGTCACCGGCCGCTTTTCCGTTCAGAACAGCTTCGAGCGCGAAATACCTAGAGTAGTAGCCTTCTTACTTTCATACTACACATAGCCCCGAGTTTTGGATGTTGAGCATGTTGGGTTGAGCCCGCGCGGTGCACGACCATGTGGGGTTGTGCGCCGCTCGTATTTCGCAGATGCGCCGCCTCCAGGGCTGCGCATTCAGCATTTCGCGTCCTTTACATAGGCCAATCCCCCGGAGACATTCTTAGATCCAATGTCCACCGCGCTCATCTTTTCATTTTCGATCATTGGCAGACAGAAGCGCTGCGGATTCCGAACAGCTCTTGCTCTCGCATTCCAGACTGTTCTTTCCTGCAGACGAGCGAGTAATGCGAAAGCGCCACTAGAAATACTAAATGCATCGGAAAAGATGTGACGGTTCGACTGGGAGGATTCAGGATAGTGCTTGAGACAACCCGGGGTTTGAGTAAACACATGCCAATTTGTATGGCGTTGTAGGAAGTTTTAGGCAGGTTCACACGGCAAATGAAACGGTCTAAAAATCGGAGAGCTACTTCTTGGGCATGACTCGACACGATCACAAAAACTCTCTCGCTGTGTGACGACACGGCTGTGGTTGTGCATGCTACAGCTGGTGGCGCCCAGGCAAGCATGAGCGGGCGTGGCAAGCGGTACGTCACGTGACATGCGTCGCAAGACAACGCAACATGATGCACGCATCAGCGAACGTGTAAATCGATATGTGACTAATATGACGCCTACATCATCCTCTTCAGGATGCTTCCAGTAAGTTGTTCTGGTTCCTGCAGGCACAGATGAGGCTGATAATATTCGCGCAGTTCTCCCACACAATGATGTATGCGCCTAATGACGTTTCCGCACATGCAGAGTGTCACAGCGCTGGAAAAGTAAACTTCTCAAAGATCACGGCGTCTGGTAGTAGAATCACCGACAAGACTGGCACAGGCATGTTTGACTTGAGGGGCAATACATTTATACGACATTGTACCTGTGGGCTATTGGATGGCGACCGACTGTGGTGCACAAACCGTAGGGATGGTTTTGACGGTTCGAATAAGCTCAATCGGTTCTCAAGGGGTGGCGGGCTGACCTCAAAGAACATTCCTGTGCCTCTGTGCCGCTCACGCGTGCGCATCAATCCGAGGCCGCTCGCGCCCGCGACCACAGCAACCACTCATCTATACCGAGATCCCTCAAGATACCCAGGAGAACACAACTGAATCTACGGCATACTCTATAGGTATGTAGGAGGGAGCATGCAAGTTCTCAGATCTTTTCGGCTGGCCTGCATGATTGAAGTGTATAGCCAAGTGATACACTTCATAGGGAGGACGGCATCAATGTTGCAGCCACGTCTCTGTCATTTACCACAGATCTGAAGAGACACTCGTAGATATATGGCTGCCAAGTACATCTTCCAGACAGAAGACGAATCATCTATTGTTTTCTAATGTTGGAGCAAGCGGTTTGCTACGATCACGTGCCCCGTGGGGCTTAGTCAGCCCCTTATGTATTAATCATGGACTGCCCAACTGCTACGCCGCGCCCAACCCCAGCACATCAACCGCCATGCAGAGGACACAGAGCGACGAATCGTCTGCCTATCAGCCGACACAGGCAGAGAACTCATCCGATACGGAAATCAACACCCCAAGTCGCACCGGTCGTGGCACGCAGTCATTGTGGCCTTCTGCTGCAGCCAACATCACAACAGGCCGGCGCAGCAGAGTAGCGCCCTTGCAATACAGCCCAAGTAACTACAATGTACCCAAGCAGCAGCGTATACAGCGACCGCTAGGCCCTGCTGGTCTTCTATCAAACGAAGACGTGAGCACCACGGAATTGCCTGGTCTGGCGCTCGCAGACATTGATCGCTACGCAAAGCTAGCTCGCAAGATCCCGACTGATGGGTTTCTTCCACTGATCAGAGCCGGTTGCGAGGACGAGCGCAACTCCGGCTCGCCTCTCACCGCCTGCTTCGATGACCCAGAGTACTCGGCGCTGTTCGACACCGTATGGCACACAGCGTGCGACCAGTACTTCTGCTCCATGAACGAAGACGTGCTGATCGAGTGCATCGCCGGTAATGTTGACCGAGCTTACAGACAGAGCAAGACGGACGGCACGATGCTCGCTAATCATCTAGACAAGCTGTTCGTCCGCAGCAACATCCACCCGTCGTGCTACGTCCGCGTGCTGACCGATGATGACGGCAACAGCATGCCGCTCGATGAGTATGAAGAGCTCTTGGACGCCGCTGAGGCATATTGCGGCAGCGATGACCATGCCGTGCATGAAGCATTCCAGATCGACTTGGTTGGCGATGACAGCGACTCGGACTCCTCGGCCTCACCGCTTTCTGGCTGGACCTTGGACGACTCACGCAAGGGACTTCGCCGCCACTTCAAGACAGGTGCCACTGATGTCTCAGAGACCCGTAGAATGGTACTGCGCGCGTGGGTCAATGCTGGAAAGGAGCGCCTGAGACATTGCCAGATAGCCAACATCGGCCTCGAGCCGCCCATCCAGTATGTCGGCTACGCGTTCGATGCACAGAGCCGCCAGAAGGGACACGAGCGCCGCAGCACCGCGAGCTGGCTTTGCCAGTTGGTTTCCGACATCTGCACTGCCAAATGGCCACAGAAATACAGCCTCAAGTTCCATGTCGTTTGTCTCTTGTTCGAACACCCGATGGGCCAGCTCTCCGAGATCATCCTCAGTCGGTTTTTTCGTGCATACGTCGTCCACGGCGGCCTCAGCATCGACTGGGCAGGAAAGAGCACCGAGAGCTTGACGCTATCCACGCTCTCACCCAAGGAACAGCACGAGTTCTGGCCGGACAAGCAGCAGTACATCCGCAAAGAACTGGACTACGACGCCAACGTCCAGAAAGAGCTAGCTCGTCGCTGCCAATTTCGCAAGCGAGAGTATCGAGTAGAAGAAAGGGAACTGCTTGATCGTCTGCGCTCCGCCAACGCCAGGTACGCGGAGTTCTGTAGCGAGGTGGGATTGAGAGAGACATCTATCCAGATCGGTGATCGTAACAACTGTGAGATTGACGAGTTCACACGAGATACAGTCACCGAAGCCAAGCGGGTGATCAGGAAAAATGTGTGAAGCCAGTGTGCCAGGGCAGCGAGCGGAGCGAATTATGACGCTATCGCCAAGCGACCACTTCACATCAGTACAGAGGGGTGGAGAGCTCCTCCGAGAGAATGCCTGATGTACACCACTTGATACGTACAATGGCTGAGAATCATGTAGTTGGCAATGCCATTCATCACACCCATTTCCAGTTCTCCCATCGCAGTGCCGTCACCTTCGCTGTGAACGATATCATGCTCATCTTACATTCTACACTCATCCATTCAAGCCAACAATCAGCTTGCTTGTTGAAGATCCTGCGAGTGGCGACACCATGGAGATAATCAGAACATTGTTCAAGCCGTTTCTGCTGTCTACAATGCTCTAAACATTATACGTAAGCGATATCTTTCCCAACTTGTATCCTTCAATCCGCCTTTGATTCATATATAAATTCCAGACTCTCAACACAACACAGTATGCGGTAGCGCGGGAAATGGTTGATTGAGCGAGATAACATCCACAATGGTACATATCAAGATCAAGATCCCATTATCCCAGTTGAAAGGCCAGTCCCTAACGTGGAGCCGGTTCTGTTTGCTGCCAAGACTTTGCTATTAACCTTAACAGAGGTTTCCAAACAACTTTCCTCCCACTACATTAACATCACACCCTCTCTACCACATTAACATTACGCCCTTTACATAAACATCGCGCCTTCTACTGTCAAAATGAGCAAGAATTCATGGCCTTCTTCGAGAAGCACTATCGAGACCCCGCAACTAGCTCAGATCCCAGGAGTAGCTGTTGATGCCGTTAAGGCACAAGCTGTCGAGGCCCGGGCTGCGAAGGACCAGGAAGCAGCCGTTGAGACAGCCACCCAAGCTGTCAAGACCCAGGCTGCGAAAGACCAGGAAGTAGCTGTTACCACAGCTACCCAAGCTGTCAAGGCCCAGGCTGCGAACGATCTGAACGCAGCTATCGATGCCGTTAAAGCTCAAGCTGCAAAAGAGAAGACTGCAGACGCCGAGGCAGCTGAACAAGCTCGGTCAACCAAGCTTATGGAAGAGCAGCAATCTGAGCACAGTACTGCGCTATCTGACCGGGCCGAAATCATCAATGGTCTTCGGAAGCAGCTTCAGGCTGAAAAGGATATAGTCCGAGATACTGAGAAGGCTCGGCAGAATGCTACCACGCAATGTGAGGTTGCAGTCAAAGCACGCATGGACGCGGACGAATTTCGCGCGAGGGCGATCGACGAGAACAAGATGCGAGTCGCAGCAGTCAACGAGAAGCTTGCAAATACTCGTCTTGCTGCACAAAACACGCAAGATGAATTGAAAAAGCAGATTGCTCAGCTCACAGCTTCCCTACAAGAAGCTAATACGCAAGCAGATTCCACTGCCGCCAAAGCCCAGACACAGAAAGAGCTCTGGGAAAAAGCTTGCGACCAAGAACGACGGCTTCGCCAAAAAGCTGAAGACGATTGCAATGGTGCTAATGTCCGGGCCGATGAGCAAGAGCGGCTCCGCCAGCAGGCAGATAGCCAACGCGAAAATGAACAACGTCTTCGCAAAGAAGCAGAGATGTACCGCGATGAAGCTGAACAGCTTTGCGGGCATGCGGAACATGCTCGCGATGAAGCTGAACAGCGTTGTAAGAAAGCAGAGAAGTCTTGCGATGAAGCTTATCAGCTTTGTGAGCAAGCAGAAAGGTCTCTGTGTGAAGCTCAAACCCTTCGCGAGCAGGCAGAAACGGCTCGTTTTGAAACTGAAGAGCTTCTCCTGCAAGCAGCGACGTCTTGCAACGAACTTGAACAGCTTCACGGGCACGCAGAACATGCTCGCGATGAAGCTGAACAGCGCTGTAAGAAAGCAGAGACAGCTCGCGAGGAAGCTGAACGATTTTGCGGGCATGCGGAACATGCTCGCGATGAAGCTGAACAGCGTTGTGAGAAAGCAGAGATGTCTCGCAAGGAAGCCGAACAGCGCCTCGAGCAAGCAGAGACTGATCTTGACGCTACCGAGATGGCCCACGATACAACTCTCTCATCACTTGAGATGGAGATTCAAGCTCGACAGGAAGCTGAGCAGGCCCGTGACGATGCCGTCAGGACCGCCGATAAAGAGGTCCAGGCTCGTCGGAGCGCTGAGCAGGCTCGCGATATCGCTGTCAGGGAGCGCAACATGGCTGTTGCAGACTACGAAGCAGCTAGACAGAGCCAGATGATGGCCGAGATGTCTATAAGAAGGGCGTGATGTTGAAATAGTGGGGAGGGTGTGATGTCGATGTGGTGGGGAGGGAAGCTGCTTGGAAACCTCCTTTGAGGTCAATAGCAAAGGCTTGGCAGCAAACAGAAGCGGCTCCACGTCGGATGGCAGGACAGCCCGAGCGAGAGGCAGCATGATGAATCGTGCATTTCAAAATGGTCGCATATTTCGGATCGCAGTTAGGTAGATACCTGAAAGGTTAAAGGCAAGAGCTGGAGGTTTCGAGGCTGAAGCCTAACACAGCCGCTCCCGTGCCAGCTGAAGCGTGCACGCGCCCAAGCAGGCTAAGTAGGTACACTCCTTGAACAATCAACTCACCGAACAAGTAAATGCTGCATTTCCAAAACCGACAAACGCTATGAATGCTACGGAACCCATGATCCCACTCTATCTAAACCCGAAAGCAGACCGTGCCATCCCATGCAATATCCCAGGTACCATGTACAGCAGCCAA
This sequence comes from Coniothyrium glycines, assembly GCA_025742365.1. Classification (NCBI taxonomy): domain Eukaryota; kingdom Fungi; phylum Ascomycota; class Dothideomycetes; order Pleosporales; family Coniothyriaceae; genus Coniothyrium; species Coniothyrium glycines. The sequence goes on along the minus strand of JAMXIJ010000050.1, from coordinate 29,045 downwards.
TCGCCCTGCCCAACGCCGACAGAACGCTGCAAAGTTGAAGAAGCCAGTAATATACGAGTTAAAAATGAGTATAGGCAATGCCGTGCGGACGACTGGATATGGAAGCAATGAATGTGAAGTGGGATGCCTGTCAGAAACGCCGCCTGTGCCTGCAGTGACAAATGCAAATCAGTGTAAATCAATGCGGTGCTCCACGAGGAGCTTTTGGGTCTTGGTAGTAAGGGAGAAAATCAGGCTGGTGCGAGTAGGAGATGGAGTGGGAGAGATAGTCGCTGAGATCGTCAGTCGCCTGGCTCTCGTCGTCGAACGGATCGTCGTCGTAGTATGGGTGCTGGTGTTCTTTTGCGGAGAACATGGGCGCGTCGGACGTGGCTGAGGGAGGGGAGATGTTGCGGCTGGAGCTGCCGGCGAACGGCTTCGGCAGTCCGTGGTTGTACTCAGGTATGAGTATGCTTGGCGGGCGGATGGTTGTGTTTGACGTCTTCTCCTCGACGGCCTTGGGGACGTCGTCCACGCACAAGACGTTCTTGGCGCCGAAGACGGGCACACGGGGAGGGGCCGTCGAGCGCGACTTCTCGACGGGCTTGGGCGATGCGGGAATGGTGTTGAAGACGGGTATGGATGGCTGCACCTCAAGCTCCTTGCCGCGCAAGAGCCCCTCCCACGAGGTGCCGCTGATCCGAGCCATCTTCAGATCTCGGATGCTCTCGTCCAGACTAAGCCGAGTTCGCTCGCTCTCGTAGGATCTGCGTTCTGGCTCGGCGAATCCCGAGTCCTGATGCACGGGTCGATGGTGTCCTTGAGCTATGGAGAAGCCTGTCCCGACTCTCGTTGCACGTTCCGGAAGGTCGAATATGGAGAAGCCGGTGCCGACTCGGGACGGGGGGTTGGTGCTGGTCACCGAGGAATCCATGGCAATATCGTGCTCGAGGTCGGCAAGAAGGGTTGGATCGGGTACGGACTGGCGACTGTGGTGTGTGTCGCCGTGCTCCGGGCGCTGTGACTGCGCAAGCTGATGTACACGGTCACTGAACGACGCCTTGCTGCCGACGCCACGGTGCTGGGGATCCACAGGCTGGAGTCCCGCAATCATTGACAAGCTCAGGGGTGTGTCGTCGGCCGGCTTGCTACCTAGGAAGGAATTCTCCGTGTCGCCAGGCGGCGATGTGATGCAGATGTCTTTGGGTTCTTGCGTGGCAAAGTCGTGCACGTCAATGTCTGCACAGCCTCGCTGTACGAGCTTGGTATCGCCGTCGATGTAGACCTGCTCCCACCGTGTTTCTCGGCTGGCAGGATAGCTGACAAGGTCGTTCTCAATCTCGGAATCGTCGAGCGACATGACGGAGCGATGGCCAGGGTATGGAGAGCAGTCGCTCCGGTTTCTGCTGTTGCTGTCGCAAGATCGCCCCCGTCCAGGCTGCTCGCCCGGAATGATGTACGAGCCGGATGAGGGAGGGTAGTCTGTCTGTGGAACGGTGATGTTCTCAAACGAGGACTGCTGTCTGGAGTTGCGCCTGTGCTGGGAGATATCCTCGAGGTCGACGGCGGTGGCGGGATCAATATACTCCTTGTCGCTCCTGTGCGATGACACGCTCTCCCTGGCGGCCGGTCTTGTCCTGAGCCCGAGCTCTGCTACGAGATCGGGGAATCGTCCGAAGAGATTCGCAGCAGACGGCCGGTCGCGCGGGAATTCGCTCAGACATGCTTTGACAATATCCCTAAAGTAGTGGGGCACCTCGGAATTGGGTCGGTCGAGCAGCTTCGTCAGGGGTCGGTCCTGGCGTTCAGGCTCGTCTTGTTGCTCCGCCAGCGCCCACAGCACCATGCCGAGCTGGTAGAGATCTGACTTGACGCCAATGTAGATGGATATGCGCTGACCGCTTTCGATGAGCTTGGCGAGCTCGGGGGGTTCCCAGCCAACCGGGCATCCGCGGCGGTTGATGTCGATGATCTTTGCGTCGTCGTTGTGGTCGATGACGATGTTGGAGAGCGTGAAATCACCCTGGACGAAGCCGGCCTCGTGGATTTCGGAAAGGCCTTGGACGATCTGGCGGGCCCATCGTTCACGGCGCTCCCAGTGTAATTGTCCGGTAGGCTTGAAATCATAAATCATGTCGACGAGCGCACCCTGCTCGGCGTAACTGATCAGCAGGCCTTTGATCAGCTCATCATGCTCGTCCACAATGACGCCCTCGAATCTGATGACGGACTTTGCTTCGCCAAGACTGCAGAGTGCGTTGATTTCGTAGAGAAACTCCTCGACGGAGTCTGGGCCGGGAATCTCTTTTTTGATATAGGTCCTGTTCTGCACGGCGACTTTGTAGACAAAGCCCGAGATGTGCGAATCAAAGCTGACAGCACTCTCCTTGAAGCGCTGGCAGTCGAGATGGGCAATCGCCGAGCACGAGGGATAGGGGATGATTTCGTTGACGTCTTCGGTGACGTGGACGTGGAGGCGACCGCTGGCAGTCTCGAGCTTGAGGTTGGTGACGGTGTCGTAGAATTGGATGTCGGCGAGGGAGTCGCGGATGGCTTCGTATATGCGCGAGCTCTTGTCTCGTTGGTAGTGGAGGGATTTGAGATCTGCCTCGAGCGATTCGGGCTCCAGACGGCGGTAGTCGCAGGAGACTGTGACTCGTCTCCACTTGGTGGGCTCCTCTGCATACGTGACGAAGAACTTTTCGCGGTCTGACATGTCTCGGAAGTGCATGCTGAGGTTGAGGATCCACTTTGCTTCCATCTCTTCCTGCAGCCGTATGTCGTCCAGGTCCGATTGGGAATGGTGTGAGCTGTGCTGGGAGAGAGCGTCGATGAGGTCGATGGCGGGCGGTTCGTCGGCATGCACCGGGCGATGCAGGTCTTCGAGGCCATAGTCGACCTGGCGCGAGCCTGCGGGTATGTTTGAGTCTTGCTTCCCCCCGATGGTGGGTTCGGGGTGGTGTTGAGTGTGGGGGTGGTGAATACTGCTATCAATCTGCTGCTGATTGTCGACCTGATGATTATCGATGTGATGATTATCGACCTGCTGATTATCGATGTGATGATTGTCGACCTCATGATTGTCGACCTGCTGATTGTCGACCTGATGACTGTCGACCTGCTGATTGTCGACCTGCTGCTGCTGCTGCTGGCTGTCCTCCTCCTGCTTATCCGCCGCCTGACTGCTGCTCTCATGTGGGCTCAACACATCCGGCGCAGACATGGAGGGGATGGACATGGGCGGCGGCGAGAGATTGCGCTTGGGCGGAAGCGGGTCGTTGCGGTCGAGCGAAGCAGGGCGGCGGTGGTCTGCCTCAAGCGGCACCTCCAACAGCTTGGCCCTCTTCTCGCTGTTCATGCGCTTGAAGGTCAGCGGCCTGGGCAGGCCCGGCACGACCTTGCGGCTGCTCCTGCGGCCCAGCAGCCCGGCGCTCGAGTGGGGGCGCGCGAGGTCCTTGTTGGGGGGCTCGCTGGCCGTCTTCTTGGGCGAGGGCGGCGGCTCTTCCTCGTCGCGCTTCAGCCACGAGCCGATCTTCTGCAGGCTGAGGCGGTCCCACATGCTGCGGTGCTCGGTGACCTCGGTGCGGGCGCGCTGCCTGCTGCGGCTCCTGCTGGTCTCGCCATGGTCCGAGGCCAGCAGATGGGGCATCGTCTGGGGCGGGCCGTGGGCGTGGGCGGGCGGGCGGCCTCTTTAAACCCCCTTCTCCCAGCCGGGGCGCGGCGGGCGGCGGGCGGCGGCGGTGGTGGACGCGGGCGGGACGTGACGGTGTGCGGTGGTGCGGTGGTGCGGTGGTGCGGGGCGCTGCTGGGGCGCTGCTGGTATCGATTGGAGTGGTGCTATCGCGTTGGCGCCGGGTGCATGCTGTGTTGCGGTCGTGTCACGTGTGTCACGGTGGCTGTCCCTATCCATCCGTGTCGCTCATGGCCTGGTTGCTGGACGAACACGGCGCACGTCTCCGCTCGCAGGACTCAGGACTGGTGCAGGCGGCCGGTGCCTGTCTGTCTGCTGCTGCTGCTGCGAAAAGAAAATACTGCTGGGCGAACAATTGACGCCCAAGCAACATGCCAGGTACCGCGTTGGCGCCTGACCCGCAAACAGTCGACCGTGCTGAGCCGGCAATCGAGTGACAGCTGGGTGGGTGGGTGAGGCTCGGAAAAGGCGTCGAAGGGCAGGCCGGTGGTGAAGGCTGGTGGTGGAGGCTGGTGGTGGAGAGAGCTGGGGGGGGGGGAGCGATGCGCAGTGTGCCAGTGATGGAGGCGTCCGTCCGATGTGAGATGCGAGAAGCGCGAGATGCGTCGGCCTGGGTGAGGCTGGGGCCGGCGCCAATCAGCGCAGACTCCCGAGACAGGCGCACGCCGCAACGGCTTGCACCCCTGTCGCCTGTCGCCTGTAGTACACCGTTGGCCGTACAATGGGATGTACTGGTACTATGTCGCTGGTAGACAGAGGGGACAGAAAAGCCTCACGACAGCGGGGGAGGGGAACGGCGGAAGAGAAGAGCAAGTCTCACGACTCACGAGAAAGCGTCGGGCCCAGAAAACGAGGTGTGCACAGTGCAGCAGCGCCATGGATTTGACTGGTGTGCTTGACAATTTGACAGTGCTTCTGCTTCTGCTTCTGCTTCTGCTTCTGCGCTGGAGCGGTCAGGCGTGGGCAGCAGATTGGACGAGCCGCAGCATCTGCCACGCAAGAAAAGCAGAGCCCGCCCGTCTCTGGCCGAATCAGACGCCCGCCAGCCTGCCATCAAGTCGAATCGAGCCGCACCACGCCCTCGCCCGGCCACTGATTGGAACGGCGCTCGCACTCGCGTGTGCCAGCTAGGGATGTAGGTAGGTAGGCACTTTGCAAACCTGCGGTGAGCGGCTGCTGGTCGCACTTGGAACTTGGACCTTGCAACTTGCAACTTGTCGCTGCTCCATCTTCGGCATATTCGCCCGCCTGCGAGGACGACTGTAGTCTGTGTGTGTGTGTGTGTGTGTGCAGTGGAAGCCTTTCATCTTGCAGGCCTGCCGGCTGCCGCTCCTTGGATCAATGGCCCTGTGTTGCACTGTTGACTACCGGTATTCCATGTGCCTTGCCCTCTTTCGGGCCTGCGTACATTAGTCCAGACATAGCCGAAGTGGCTAATGCTCAACAGCGGATGAGTCCCATATATGATACTTACGGTAGGTATACGACGCCCGGTTCCGGCTAGCAAAGACTCACGTTCCCGAGCGTACTATGGATATGCACGAGCTTCTCGTTCTGTGCGACTGCGACCGCTGGCGAGGTAGGACAGCGGGGTCTGAGGCAGCACGGTGACATGGTTGCCATCTTCCCTCCGTGCCTCCTCAACAGCCCGCCCATCCACCTCGCCCATGTATGACAACACCCCTTCAGCCCTACCCACCCATCCACCTCGCCCATTCGCTCCCTCCTGTTCGCAAGCACCACCAAGGGGGCCTGCGCCTCGACGCATGCGTTGTCCCCCAAACGTGAACCACAGTCGCATGCCACGTCAACAACCACCTGTTGGAAAAGACAACAACAACAACAAGAAGAACGAACCGTTCATGCAATGCGCAACCCTACCCGCGGCAGTCGCCGGGACATTCATTGCACCAGTAGCCTACGCCGTACATCCACTTCTGCTCTCTCTCACAATACAAGCCCCATGTAGATAGGTACCTAGTATGTAAACGAGCACGACGAGCCATACCTCTCCCTCGGCCCGACCAAAAAAAGGTACCGGTACATATGTATGTACATACAGTTACACTTTTCAAGTCTCCAAGCGGGACGGCAAAAGCAAATAATTCTTAATCCCTCACTGCAAGGAAGAGCGAGAGCGAGAGCGAGAGCCGGAGCAGGGAACATGGTTGACCGCCTGCACGTGACGCAACACGTACATGGTAAAAACGGGGAATCACCCAAGATGAAAAGAAAGAAGAAAAAAAAATTCTCCGAAATGTGTACGCAGCTGTACATGCATATGCTGCGAGTCGCTAGCTAGATACATACTTACATACATACAAACCCTTCCTCTCGCAAATGCATGTTATCCCACAGCAAAGTAACATACGTACCTAGGTTGAGGTAGTAAAACATAGACCACGTGACACTCACTCTAGCTCAACCAGCCCAAGCCAGCCGGCGAGGCCCGTCCCGCGCATCCGAGCAAGAAGAAGAAAAAAAAAACAGGATAATGCCGGCAGCTGGCAAGCTGGCAAGCTGGTAAGTAGGCAAGCATGCGATGGACAAAAAAAGAAAAAGCAAAAAAAAAGTAAAAGAAAACAAGAAAGAAAGATAGGGAAAAAAAAAGTGAGGCCGCTGGTATACTGGAGGGCTGGGATAATCCCCCCTTCCCCCCCTTCCCATTCTACTCTTTACCTAGGTACCTAGATACCTAGATACCTACCTACCTACCTACGTAACTACATAGATATATACATGTAGGTAAAGTAGGATATACAAGAGGAAATATACAAAACAATAATAATAAACAATATAAAAAAAAATGAGAACAAGAATAATGCCTGTATCTTCGTCGTGGTTGTGATATATATATAAATTTCTTCTTGCCCAACTAAAATATATAAGTACCCTACAGGGTCGAGAAAGAGAGTTTTTAGGTACATAGTCATGTCTGATCCCCATGCTTACTAACCCTGCTTCTATTCTAGAGAAGAGATGCCGTTTATACATGTCCATTCAGTCAGGGCTCTGGCCAGAGCCTATGCAAATGTGCCGTGGACGCCTGGAATGCGGTGCTGCTGCTGCTGCTGCTGATGCTGCTACTACTACTACTCCTTCTACTACTACTACTACTCCTTCTACTACTACTACTACCCCTCTCCTCTACATATCGTACAGATCCCACCTCCCTACTTGACACACGTCTCACTTCCTCAACACTCAATCGTCATCTTCACCAGACTCCTCCTCTTCTCCCTCTTTCCGCTTCTGCTCACGCTTCTTGCGGTCGCCCTTCTTCCCCTTCAGCTCGTCTTTCCACATCTTGTTGACCGCGTCCTTGTCGAGATCAGGAAACACAATGTCAAAGACTTCATGATACCATTGCACCGGTCGGCCTTCGATGCCTTCTTTGATATTCTGCCACTCCGTTAGCATTGCTTCCAAGCACCTCATCTACAAAAACTCATCTACAACCACCTCATCTACAAACATCTATACATACCTCGGGCAGCTCGAGCCAATCGCTCATGTTGTCGTGCGGGAAAATGACCGTCTTGGCACCTGCGCGCCTTGCCGCGACAGTCTTCTCGCGAAGTCCCCCAATCCTCAACACCTTTCCAGTAAGCGTCAGCTCACCAGTCATGGCAACGTCGTCTCTGATTTTCCTGTCAATCGCCAGACTCAGCAGGCTGGTGGCCATGGTGATGCCCGCACTCGGCCCGTCCTTTGGCGTGGCGCCTTCTGGGCAATGCAGATGGATCCTTGCGTGCTCAAAGAACCTGTTCTTAGGAAAGTTGCGTGAAAGAACGCTCTTGGCGAACGAGTATGCAACACCTGTAGACTCCTTCATGACGTCTCGCAACGAGCCGGTGCGCTCCAGACCTGGGCTTGATGATGCCGAGAGGATGTTTTGCACGATCGACTCAATGTAGAGCGCTGAGCCACCCATAGACGTCCACGCCAGTCCCATGGCTACACCAGGAGGCGTAGAGTCGTACAGACGATCGGTGGTAAAGACAGGAGGACCGACGTAGTCCTTGAGATTGTCCTTGGTGATGGCCACGTGCACAGTATCTGGTACCTTCAAAGGGACACGGGGCTTCTCTGATGTTTGCTTCTCAATGTTCTCAGGTGTTTCCGTGGTGTCGCTCTTGTCCTGCTCTGACTCCTTCTGTGCCGCCTTGCCCTCCTCAGTAAGTGCTTCAGCTTCAGGCAGAGCATCCTCGCCAACGTCAGTCACAATCTTGAGCGCAGCCTTGCGGTAGACCTTCTCAATGTGCTTCTTCAGGTTGCGGACACCAGACTCGCGGCAGTACTTGTTGATGAGCTCCACGATTGCGTCGCCTTGAAGGGTGACATCGGCTGTCCCAAGTCCACTGATTTCCTTGGCGGCAGGCGACAGGTACTTTTCTGCAATGGCAATCTTCTCGTCCGAGACGTACCCGGAGAGTCTAATGACCTCCATGCGGTCGAGCAGAGGCTGCGGAATGGTTTCGTCCATGTTTGCTGTGCAGACGAACAGAACTTTGGACAGGTCCACGGGCACGTCGAGGTAGTGATCGAGGAAGCTGTTGTTCTGCTCAGGATCCAGCAGCTCGAGGAGCGCAGATGCTGGGTCGCCGTGATTGCTGTTGCGGCCAATCTTGTCGACTTCGTCGATGAGCACCAGAGGATTCTCAGTCTTGCACTTCTTCAAGGCCTGGATGATGCGTCCCGGTAGTGCACCGACATAGGTTCTTCGGTGACCCTTGATCTCCGCAACGTCGTACATACCACCAACACTGAAGCGGTAGTATTGGCGATTCAAAGCCCTCGCAATGGACTTTCCGATTGAGGTTTTACCCACGCCAGGAGGTCCGACCAGGCAGAGGATCTTGCCTTCGACCGTGCCGCGCAGCTTTCCGACGGCGATGAACTCCAAGATACGGTCCTTGACGTCCTTCAGCCCGTGGTGGTCCTCGTCGAGCACCTCACGTGCGTGGGTGATGCCAAAGTTTTCGGCACTGCGCAGACCCCAGGGCAGCTGTGTCAGCCAGTCGAGATAGTTCCGGGTGACGTTGAACTCGGAACTGTTGGGCTCCAGACCCTGCAGCTTGTTCATCTCCTCGTCAAAGACCTTGCGCGCGGCTTCAGGCATGGCCAGCTTCTTCGCCTTGTCGTTGAACTTTTCAATCAGCTTGTCCTTGCCGTCCGACTCGATGCCAAGCTCGCGCTTCATGGCCTTGATCTGCTCTCTGACCAGGAACTCGCGGTGGTTCTTCGTAACCTTGGCAGTGACGTCGTCCGCAACCTTCTTCTGCAGCTCCGCACTGAACAGCTCCTTCTTGAGCACTTCCAAAGCCTTGCTCAGCCGCTTCTCAATGTCCATTTCTTCCAGCGCATCCTGCAGGTCGTTTGGATCGGCCTGCGCGACAGCGACGGCGAAATCTGCAAGCTTGACCGGGTCTTCGCCGACGTTCAGGGTGGTGTGGACAGAAAACGTCGAGACATGGTCGCGGAACAGAGGGTTGATCAGGGCAATGCTCTTGAAAGTGTTGATAATCTCGTTGACCAGCACTTGGATCGTCTTGTTGGACTTGAAGTCAAAGGGCTCCTCGACCATGTTGTCGACATTGGCAATGCTGACGTCGCGGCCTTGGAGTATGGCCGGCACGAGGTGTTTCTCCTGCGTCGACCTGGCATCCTCGCTGGTTTCCTCGAAGCTTGCCACGACGTCGCCCCTGTCGCCAGCAGGAGTGTCTGGCCCCTTGTCGGCTAGGGAGACCTCCGCCACGGACCCGCCCTCCTTGGCCTTCTTGGGCGCGCTGAGGCCGGTCATCTTGATGCGGCGGTGTGGGTAGAGCACGCATGTCATGGCAAAGTTGTCCTCGTTGTGGACGGGGAATGCGCTCGTGACCTGGCAGAACGTGCCGACATCGTAGACTTCGCTGCGGTCGTGGATGACGTCCTTGTCGGCGGTGTCGTCCTTGAACATGAATGCGCCAATGTACGGCTGGCCTCGCTTGACCATGTCCGTAATGGCCTCTCCGACCTCGCGATCTCGGATTGTGATGGCCTTGTAGAAGCCCGGGAACAGTGGCCGCTTGGTGAGGGGAATGGCCATGACCTGCGGGTAGACGTCTGGAATCTGCGGCTTGACGAGTGCCCTTTCAGACCCCTTTCGCCGTTTCCCACTGCCGTCGCTGCTCGAGCCGCCGCCGCCGCTGCCTGCTGCACTCCCGCGCCCTGAGCCGCTTCTTGTGCTCGCCGGCTCGGATGCATTGCTTTTGCTCTCGGCCTCGACGGCCTTTTGCTGCTCTTTGGCTTTCTTCGACTCGTCCGCCTCCTCCTCCTGGCCCTCTTCGACAGGCTCCGGCGTCGCCTTGGGGTCCTTCTCCTTCTGCCGGCCGAGCGATGTGGAGAAGGCGCGGTATGCGAACAGCGCGGCGGGCGGCGAGGGGCAGCGGTGCAGCGGGCGCGAGACCAGCGAGGCGGAACATTGCGCGGGCAGATGCCGTGACGAGGCACCTGATGCGGCAGTCCGTGTGCTGGAGAGAGAGGCCTGGCGAAGGGCTGCCCGCCACGGCAGACTGGCGGCGGGAGGCATGTTGGTTATGTAGTGGTCGGGTCGGGGGAAGTGCGATGGCGGAGAATGGCAGCAGCCTGTATAAGGGTAGCAGGTGGCGTGAGCGGGTGCAGAGGTCCAAGCTGCGCCGGTTGACTCCCACGCAGCTGATGTCGCACGGGACGCGGTGGTAGGGGGAAGGGAGAGCGCGCGGAGGGGGGGGGGCCTCGACAAATGCGTGGTGGTGAACAATGCTCAAGTCAAGACATCATCGCCAACGCCCAAGCTTCCGTCCGATGGTGGCACCGGCGGCGACGGCAATTCCTCGGCAGCACGCGATCCACCACCATGTCTTCTGGAATCTTCTCTGCCACTCTGCTTGTACACCAGCTTTTGCACAGCAACAGGATAACCGTACATACGCTCAAGTGTCCGATCAAACATGGCGACACAACACGCCTACTGGTACCATCTTGTCATGACGAAGCGAATTGCAGCACAGACAGTGTCACCAGGTAAGGCACATTGTTGAAATACTTGTCACAAAGACCAAACGTATCGCTCGAGTTCACTTGCAAATGGCTGCTCAACTGCGCCTCCAAGCTCCAGCAACCTCGTCTCAGTCTACCCGGTTCGCCCACAGCTTCGCCCCGGAAGACACCCGCTGCTTCTCTTCCCTCGCTGTCCCATCACGGTGACGTGGTACGCGTTGCGAATATCCGCCACTTGTCCCGCTTCCAGCGTACGTGTTCGCCCTCGCGAGCTTCACATCTCGGTCCCTTTCAGTGTAAGGAGATCTACCGATTGTCATGGTGTTCGCGCGCTTGACCGGTGGCAATGGCAGGGCTTTGTCGTGGCTTGCTGGGACTCCCGCTTGCTCGAAACTTCCGTCATCATCGTGTTCTGGTAGTGCATCCGGAATCGGGGCATGCAGGGTGCTGAGGATCCTCTCGGCCATGTAGATGTCGTTCGCTTCCGCCATGTTCTGCAGCCAGGCATCTTCTGCTTCCTCGGAGATTTGTAGTACATTTGGAGCATCGTTGGACGTTGCAGACTGGTGTACCGGCAAATCCTCTGTTGACAGCATGTCGATCGCCATCTGTTGAATTTGCTCTGGTGATGGCAGAGCAGTGAGTGTCTGCCGTGCTTTGGCAATCTCGACTGATTTAATCGTCTCCATGGAAGAGGTGCTGTCGTCGGAATTGCAGAGTGCGAAGCTCTCAGACGAAGCCATGTCCGTTGTCTTCCCTGATGCTGACCAACTCTCGATGGATCTATCTTGCTGGGATCGTCCGCCAGCGGGTGTTGCTGAACGCCCTGCATGTTCTCGGGACGTGGCAGCGGGATCATCGTCAAGACTGATATCTTCGAATGTGCTATGGTCATATCGCAAGTTGACAACGCCCCCATGCATTGATCTGCTCTTTCCTGTGCTGGCTGTTTCGTCTGCACCAGAATGCACGAGTGAGAGCTGGTGATTTGCATGTCTCACGAAAGACCTTGCTGAGCTGGGATCCACCAAGTCCCCGTTGTAACACAACCCCGGTTGCTCTAGTTCTCCTTTGCCCCATTCCCATGCTTGCGTTGGCTCTGCATATCCCAGAGCGGCTTCAGTAGCTTCACCTCCGCTGTTGTCAAGTTCAATGTGTCCGCAGTATTCTCCGTAGCTCACAAGGCCCTCTCCACCACTCACATGAACAGGCGCACCAGCGGATGGGGCTCTGACCCGCGCAACAGGTGAAACGACACTCTGTTGAACGCCGTACTGATTAGCACTAAAGTATGTTCGTGCAGGCACCTGGATATCCGGAAGCTCAATACTTCCTCGCTGGTATCTCCGTGTAGACTCCACGTTGCGTGCTCGCTCGACATCATACACCAGACCGAGTCGCTGCTTGTAAGCCTGGTAAGCGGCGCAAGCAAAGCATATACCGAAGAAGAGAGGGAGTAAAACAAGCGCAACAATGAGAAACACCGAGGCCATGTTTGCTGAAGCAGGAGTAGAGTTGTGGTGTTGTTGAATCTAGGAAGAATATGCGGACCATCGCATAGATACTCGCTGCACCTGTAATGTCTCACATACGTCGTGTGAAGAGCACCAGTCATGACTCACATCGTCACTCGTGGATAAGTATAGAACTAGAGACGCAGTCAGTAGCACAGCAAGATTTCATTGAATAGACGATGATCCTCACAGACTACCGCTTCTTTCCTCTGCCTCGCCCCCTGCCCCTTGAAGATCCTCCCCTCGTCGCAGTCTTCTTCTTTGGCGACGCTCTATCCGTCAAGTCAGTCAAGTCAGTCTCGGCGTCACTCCCATCGGCAAAGAAATGGCTTTTGACCTGCGCATCACTCTTTCTTGCAGCCCTGCGCTTGGGTACTGATCTCGTTGCCCGGGGAGGAGTTGGCAGGTTCGAAGGCGCATCTGAGAGCTCGGCATCATCGTCTGACGTATCGATCACAACTGACTTGCGTTTGTGTGTAGATGCGGGGGGGTGTTTAGCGCCTCGACCACGAGGACGGCCGCGTGTTGGCAATGTGGTTGATTTACGGCGGGCCGTGTTCGGTCTTGGAGTGAGTTCTTCTCCCGCTGATAGCTCCTCGTCATGCTCACTAGCAACGCCATCCTCTTGGTCAGAATCATTGCTTGTATCACCTGGCGGCTGAATCAGTGTGGAAGCGAGCGAAATCGGCATACGAGATGCACTGTTAGCCCGAGTGGTCGTCTCCTTTCTGGGCTCCCCATGATCGATGGTGAGCTCATCGTGGATCGGGTCATCTTGACTTGCAGGAAAGAAGCCTCCACCAATGTCTTCACCGTCGATCGAGGGAGGTGCATCCTCGGGTACATCAGCTTCGCGCACAAAGCCGCCCTCGAAATCGGCGTGGTTTTGGAAAACGTCCCACTCAGACTTCTGCTTCAACTCCTTTGGTGCAGGCTCGACTTTCTTCTCGGGCAGCTCCACATCATCTCCATACTCAGCTCTCATCCGCTCAATGATCCTCAAGCCTGACGCGAACTTCTTCCACAAACTCAAAACCAGTGTTGTGCGCTTGTCTGCCTCCTTCTTAGCTTTAGCGGCCTCCTCAACCTCCCATGCGTCGATGACCAGGTGCTCGTTCTCTTCTGCCACTATCACGCCAGTAAGAACAGGCACGGCCCTTTGCTTGCCAAACTCAAACCCGGTGCAGGCCTCGGCATGGTCAATGTTGAGCTTTCGGCATATTCGCGCCGTACCTTTCAGAGGTACGTGGACTGAGCCCCGTGGAATCATGGTCGGTACGTAAATGTCAATGTTGCCGAATGCATTACGTGGAATTTTGCCATCGACTATCGGGTCAGGAATGATCCAGTCGGTTTGATTCCGTGCGTAGAGACCTTGTTGCACCTTGCCGCCTTCAATCCGTTCCCGCTCTTCAATCTCACGCTTTCGTGTGACCGTAACGGCGCGCATTGGGACGTACTTCAAAGGTTGCTCGCCCGTCTTGATCTCCCGTCCTTCCTTGTGCCATGATTCAACAGTTTTGCAGTTCAGGATGTCTTTCCGCCTATACACTGGTTCTGATTTCTCGCTGTCGCCCTTGCCGGTGACGAAGTGACGAATAATCTTCGCACCAGACTTGAGAGCCTCCTCTCGCCGCAGATGCCTTTCCAGAACATACTCTGCAGAGTTCTTGTAGCCTTGCAGTGTCTCTTTGCCGCCCTCTTCGTCCATCTCCTTCTTCTTTTCTGGCTTTGCCGGGATGAGATCGCCTTCCTCTTCGACCTCATCCCAGGGCTGTCGCTTGTTGTGCGGTCGGGCATAGGGGCGCATGAGTGATTTGAACCAATCCCACTCCTCCCACCGTTTGACCTTGCCCCGCTTGTTGTGGATGGGTATTTTCTCAATGACCATGCGAAAGCCTTTTGTTCTGCCTGGCCACTGGTGCTTGGGCAAATAGCGCGTGGTGACGTCCTTGGCTGTGCCATCAGACGAAAAGGCGATCAGATATGCAACGACCTGCCTTGCTTTGTCAGCTGCAGCGCCGCGTGCGTAGAAGTCGACAAGCTTGTCCGGCGTCGCGGCACTCGCTACAAGGGTACGTGGAAGCGGGGAGACCGATATTGGGGTGTGCGTTAGATTCGAGATCGCTTCCGTCCAATATGTTGGGTATGGTAGTTCGTCGCTGTAGTCGCGGGACCTGGGCGACTTCTTTGCTGTTCTCTCTCCGTCTGTGTCTGATGATATCGAGATCACGCTGCTCAAATCACTGCTGTCTTCCTCGTCGAAATTGGTGGATGCTCTCACTTTCTTCGTGGCTGCACGCTGTGGCGCTTTTCCCTTGATCGGTGTCGACTTTGCAGGGGCTTTTTCCACAGCATTCTGCTTAGCTTCTTTCAGCTTGTCGATGTTTCGCGGTTTGCCCTCCTCGCTCTGACTCCAACCGAATCCTACTGGCTGAAGGCTAACAATCAGTCTTGCCTCAATGCCCAGTCCTCTGACAAGGGCGGTGAACAGCTGATGGCCAAGATCCCTGCTGCCCTGACACTTTCGTGCCCTCTCTCGAAACTGTTCAAGGCTTTCGACGCGCTCGCCAAAGACGTTCGGATGCGAGGGATCCTCTCGCCAGGCATTGATCTCAGCTTCAAGGGTCGACGGCGACAAATAACCGCGCTTGCGCAGACTTGGAGCAGTGATACGGAATCTGGACTTCCAGTAGGCTGACAAGTATCGCATCAGCCTGAGCAAAGGATCTCCAGCCGAAAGATTTGGCGTATTTGGCTCCAGTGGCGCAGACGTCGCGCCCCAGTCGCGAGTTGGCCTATCCTCCCTGCGAGCGTCCTTGCCGTTGTCCTCGGGTATCGACGTGCGCTTCGGCTGCGGGCTCTCGTACACCTTGACGCCTTTCTTCCCGCTGTCTTTCCACTTCCCCTTCTTGTCAGTTGTGGCAGGGACAACTGTTTTCGACGGCTTTGGCATGGGTGCTGCGATGCGGGTGTGACCATCTGGTATGCCTGCATCTCGCCAATATTGCTCGAGCTCGCGCCAGCAGCCAGCGGAAAGGTTCTCGACCAAGATTCGCTGCACTTCCGCGTCCTGGATCCATGCATTTCGTATGAGGTTGTGGAACATCAAGGACTGCACGTGCATGCAATGCGACACGGTGCGTATCTGGCGCTGCACCTTGGACGGGCCCTGCTTTCCGCTCGGCTTTGTGTCCAAGGCAGTCTTTGGTGCGGCGGAGAGGGTCAGGGCGATGTCTCCTGAGATGACAGGCGCAGGGCCATGGTCACCTTTGGTGTGGTGATGCCCGCCAAGCGCATCCTCCCACTGCTCGTCTGCGCTTTCTTCACTTCCGCTCTCCCTGTCCGCTAATGTCTTCCCGTCCCCCAGCGGCACATTTTCAAACTCGTCTGGGCTGCTCTCCGCGTCTGAAAGCTCGCTGTCTGAGGCTTCCTGTTCCAGAAAAGCCTTTGTCTGTGAAAGTGTGCGCTTGACCTTGGGTGCAGCGTCCAAGGTGTCGAAGACGGACTGTTTGGTGGGGCGAGCAGGCGGATTGCGGGCGCGCGCTCTCTTGGGAGCCGGTGCCGAAGTGGGCGAATCTGGTCGCAGGCGTTTGCGCGCCAGTATCGGTGGCATTGTGGGTTTTTGGTGCAGCAGCGTCGTCTGTCCATGGGCGGATCGTGGGCGCCGGACGCTCTCCTCAAAGTCTGGCCGAAGCGGCAGGAAGGCTGCATCGATGACGCAGGTGCGATGGCGCGGGAGCGGATCGATCGCGCACAGATCCCGTCGCGTCGCGTCGATGGTCGCGCCGTCACGAGTGCTGCCAGCGCTGGTCTCGTGCATGTCACGTGTCGGGATTCATGATTGCCCTTGTCGACTGGCTGTCAATCGAACCATGACTGCTGCTCTTAGGACATAGGGCAGGTCTGAGATGCGTCTGACAGGAGTGCGTCAGCCTGAGAGCATGTCAGGCGCCGAGTTGTGCCTCATGTGGTGAGCGAGAGATATTCTATTTTTGAGCGGCACGGCTGGAACGGTTGCCTTGTTCAACAGCGATGAGTCGGCGCTTCAAAGCATGGAGGGCAGGCTGGACAAGAGGTTGTGTATATAGTAGTGCACATCTCAGCCGAGCATCTGAATGCTTTCTTGTTGACTTGCTGTTGATCCTTCTTGTTGACTTGTTGTTGGTCCTTCTCGCATCCATCTTCTGTGCAATCAAAGCGCCCCCCTTCACATCTCGACACCTTCAGTGAACTCCCGCACCGCCTTGAACCCATACTGGCCTTGCTTTGGCTGCAAGGATAGTAATCAACCTTCTGCAGCCCCTCGGACGACGTGCTTCATGCCTCTTCCATCATCTTGTCTCCGACGCGTCCTGAGAGCTCAGTCACTTCCATCGACACGTGGATGTCAGGGCACGTGATTGAAGCGCTGCAGCAAGACCCTGTGGAAGAGTTTGGTTCTGCCCTGAGCAACGCCCACATCTCACATCTCTCCCTACACACCCTCGTGAAACAAAAGCGTACTCTCCATACCCTCCAGCATCTCCACGTCACGGGATCTGGGTTCAGCCGCTGGAGGCCTTGGAAGTGGGCACCCCTCACATTCGTCTCAAACGGGTTCTAGTGTGCGACAGGAGAGAACAGACAATGCACGCCGCCGTGGCCTGGTCACCTCCGACACCCATCACTCAGACGCACTTCTCCATCCCGCCGAAGCTACACATCCATCACTGCTAACCCGCCAGACTAACCCACTCGCAGATGCAGCGATGCCGACTTTGATGGAATACTCGACACCCTACAGTTGCGTCACCGAACATGGCTAAGCCACATGTGTGGCTGCTGCCCCAGGCAGCCGGCCTCCGTCCCTCGCTCTCACGGCCTGCCGCGACTCGACGCCCTTCTGGCTACTTTTTCCTGGCACCCTTCTGACCTCTTCCTGGCTCACCCCTCGAATGCTGTGGACTTCTAATCATCCAATCCCTTCCAGACTCCCACCAACACTCAGCCCACCTTCGTTGTCGACCCCCCGCATCGCCCTCTGACACTCGATCGCAATCGTAGAGCATGCATACGCGCCTGCTTGTTGTCGTCATACTCCTCTCCGTCCTCGGCCCAGTCGTAGCGGCAAGTCCAATCATGGACAATGCTCTGCCTGGGGACGAGTACAATACAGACTTCGAGGGCCTGCTATGGGCCGTCCCCGTCTACCAGTACTTGAACGCTGGGGTACAGCCATGTTCCCGCTTCAGACAGCTCGAACTGATTGAATCAGCCCCGCGCGGCGTATGCTGCATACAGAGCACCCCACACGGCCGCGCGAACGCCGCTTGAACAGTTGCAGCTTCCACGCATGCTCGGCGCAGAGCAGATCGAGGTCGAGACAGACCTCGGGCCTGTCATCCAATACCTCGCGGGAAACCAGCAACAGCCGCAACAGCAACCGCCGCTGGTCGTCCGAAACGTTCGGGCCATAAACGAGAATGGCACGACTGTGCAGCACGCCACGGTGCAGGCCCACGTCGAGGACACTTACACCCCCGGCGATCGCACAGTTCGACCTCGCCGGCCCCCCCAAAGGCGACAAGCCCCGCGACCAAACGGCGGCTTCGTCTGCGACGCAGATGGCTGCGGCAAGTCGTTCATCCGTGCCTGTGAGCTCAAGTAAGTCCGGCATCAATTCGACGTTCAGTGCCTCTGACTGACAGGCGCAGTCGCCACTCCAAGACGCACCTCGATCCTTCTGAGCGGCCTCACAAGTGCCTCGTGTGTGAAGAGGGGTTCTTGTACCCAAAAGATCGGCAGCGTCACGAGCGCAAGCACATCGAAGAGCCCGCCGACCAGACCACCTTCTTTTGCAGATATCCTCGTTGCAGCAATCACAGCGGCTTCACCCGTCGCGACAATCTCCTCCGTCATCAGCGAACGAAGCATCGCATTGATGCTGTGGCTTAATTATTTCTCCGTACTTCGTTGGCGCATCAGTCTCGCGGACCGAGCGCCAGCGGGGAGTAGTGTCTCTCCTCGACTCCCACCATGTTGCGCTCCAGGTACGCGCAACATGGCATCTGTTTCCTTTCTTCAAATTCTTCCGTCTCTTCATTCTCTTGTCCGGTCCTTCATATCGTGCCGCCAGATTGGATCTCAACAGGCATAAGCGTTTCGTAATCGTGCTCACTTGCATCACCGCGGCCAACCTAGCCTGTTGCTATGGCCAATGCCTAGGTGAAAATGGTTCGGCTTTTTGATCTGCTTGATATCATCCCCTCTCTGCTGGTCAAGTTCTTGGCTCACGCCTGACGTTGAAACGTTTTCGTATTTCTGTCTCGTTTCCATTCAGGGCGCCACGGCAACTAAAGTTTGTTTTTTCCATCTGCTTTACACAGACGATGTTCGTAGCTCCGCCTTTCATACAAAATATCTCCAATGAATATACACTGCATATCGCATCAGCAATTCGCATCGCTCGCATTCATAGATCTTGCACCTGTCAGATGATGCATGTCGCCAAGGCACGCTGTTTCGCGTTTCTGGCACCCAGGCACGATGTGCGACACTCCGCGAAGACTGACCAATGGCACAATTCAAGATGCTTCCCTCACATGTGTCAGATCAGGCAGCAATTCTTATGAATATTTCCACTTTCCGTCTCGAAATCGCCAAACTTGAAGATGAGTACTGACACGGTCGAAGCGATTGATCTGAGTGCGCAATGTCTCTGCAAAGCCAACACTTTCAAGACGACAATCACAAGGTCGACACTCCCACTAACTGCCCATATATGTCAATGCAATTCATGTCGTCACACTAGTGGTGGTCTTTACACTTCCGTCACATCATGGACAGCGTCAGCAGCTGATATTGATACGTCAAGGCTGAAGAAATTCAGATTTTCGGAGAATGTTGACATGTTCTTCTGTCCGACATGCTCGTCACCAATGTTCTGTGCCTGGTCTCGGCAGCCGGAGCGTCTGGCATACGTGTTCACTGGTGTGCTCTCAAACGAGGATGCGGATTTGCTCAAGCTGTCTGGTCAGCGATTTGTCGCTGACACCGTTGATGGTGGGGCGAGTCCGTGGCTTCTTCACTCGAACGCAGATGGGGTGGAGACGAAGCGATTCGACCGCAATGCCACAGACAAGGAGCTACCGAAAGATTGGCCGCCAATTTCAAGCCTGACAGGATACGAAGGTGGGAAAGAAGATGCCGTCCCGATCCGCTGCAAGTGTAATGGTGTTGATTTTATTCTGCATCGCGGCGATTACTCCAAGACAGAAGAATCGGATTTACCAAGCCACGTCGATCCAAGGACGCACAAACTGCTCGCCGACTTTTGTGGCTGCACTGCGTGTCGAGCGCAAAGCGGCGTCGATGTGTTCAACTGGACATATGTGGAAATGAAGCACCTTTCTTTCAGCACCAGCGACAGGCTGTTCCCTGTCGGCAATCACGCACTGCAGAAAGCTGTAGATGCAGGCGATACAGCAGTTGGCACACTCAGATATTACAATTCTTCCAAAGGAGTGTCTCGCTATTTCTGCGGCGAGTGCTCTTGTTGCATCTTTTACCACACAGACCGACGACCCTCGTCCATCAGTGTTGCGGTCGGCGCACTGTGGGCATCGGATGGAGCGAGGGCCGAGGGACTCTTGTCGTGGGATTTCGAAGGCCCGCTCAGCTCCATGGGGAGGATCGGTGGGTGGCGCCAGGGCTTTTATGAAAGGGTTCAGAAGGGGTTGGATAAATACAGGGAAGAAAGGAAGTATCCTCAGAACTGGCTAAGGTTGACGAAAGAGAAGACGGTGCTACAGTAGGTTGCTGTTTATTTCTGGCTTGCGAGAGCGGTGGTTTCGTTCAGGTGTGGCCCTATTTTCTGGTCAGGATCTAAGTTTTGAAACTTTTCGGGTGGCACGACTCCTGAGTACGTCCATCTAACGTGTTGATAACTTGGAATCAAGACGTATTTCAGACGCCGTGTACGACTATGCCTGTGCGCAACCTCAACCTGCAGCCGGCGTCCATTTGCTTTTCGGTCTAGTCTGGCACCGTATAGGTAGAAAACAATGGGGACAGGTAGAAACGCCACAGCTAGAAGCAACAACGGTTGACGAAAAGAGACCAGCATCGATTGTAGGTAATATCGATTGCTGGCATTCTTGAAGGCTACTTTGTAAGCTAATCCATCGAGACATCGGCGGGGCCAGTGTAACAGACAGTAACTGTCGTGGTGCCTTTGTCGCGAGCACTGATGGACCGCTGTAAAGAAGCCGCACGTGAGCAGACACGTGACGAAGCAGAGATTCGGCGTCACTTTGCCGAACTTTTACAATATGAATCCATAAGAGAGAGTGTATGATACGCTATGCTTCCTGCACATTCTGGTTGGTGAGGCACGTTATCGAACGTGACGCGAGCAGTGATGTCATCGATGTTTCGTTGCGCGTGGCATACGCGAACGCACGTGCAACCATCGCAACAAAGACCACAAGCTACGGGACTATGGAGGTCAAGCCTGGGGATCGGTAAGGCTCCTTTATATGTTCTCTAATATGATACCAAGCTCGCTTCTATGAAAATGTACAGTCGAGGCCGCCAACAGGCAAAGTGATTGATCCACCATGCCAAGTGAGCTCTCCTAAGGCCCAGAAACTCTCAGATTATATGAACATTTTCGAGCCATGATACAGAGTCTTTTCGCTGTATGCGTTCGACTCTACCGCAAGACTTCGTTCTGGGAAGCCCTTGAACGAACGGGCATAAGTTGCGACCGAATGCGCGATGAGCTGTTCTGTGTTAGTTGCTGCTGTGAAGATGAGATACGCATGGTACGTGCCTTTGTATTGACGACCCATGCTGTGACATTGACGTTTCCAATGTCATCGCATAGCTGGTGATAGCATGGATCATACCAGTCGCCAGCTTTGCCACCAAACATATCTACTTCTTCGTCTGTCTTGATGCCTTCGGCACCGGTTGCGATACCGCCTCCTGGTATGCCGTTTCGGATGAAGCCGTCATAGTCACTTCGGCCATCGAAGGGAATAAACGTGTAGTTTAGTCCTTGGTCCTCGTACCACTTGATGTACAGGTCGCGTAGTTCTTCCGAACCGGTAGGATTGAGTGCGTTTGTGGCGTTGTAGATCTGGTAGGCGAAGTTGGGGCTTGCCATCATGTCGTAGTCCATGAAGAGGCGGATCTTCTTGTTTTCCTCCTCAGGCAAGGTGGCCACGTAGTAATCGCTGCCGAGCAATCCTTCTTCCTCACCAGCCCACCAGGCAAAACGGACGCAATTGCTGACATTGAACTTGGTGAGTTGTGTAGCGACCTCGAGAAGTGACATTGTTCCAGAACCATCGTCATTGATGCCTGGGCCTTCTGTAACGCTGTCGCTGTGCGCTCCCAACATGACGCAGTTGTCAGGGTCACCCGCTGTGGTTTGTGCGATGATATTGTTTGTCAGGAACTGGACAACCTCTGCGTCAATGTATGCGATACCGTCCACGCGCTTGCCTTTCTCAAGCTCTTTCAAAACAGGTTGCGCTTCTTCTCCAGAAAGACCGAATGTGGCGATGTGGTTTGGCGACGGGGTTCCCAGCGTTCCAGAAACAGCGTCCTTGTCGTAATTGTAAACAATGGCAGCGGCAGCACCCTTTTTGCCGGCATGCTCCGACTTGGTACCAAACGCACAAGTACCACGCTTGATGAATGCGATATTCCCGGCAACAGAATCGGGGTAGTCGGATGCCTGGCACCCTTCGTTAGACACCAAGACCAGATCGCCATGCACAGGCTCTTTGTCTTTGGTTGCAGGTGTCAGCCCCATCGGTGCAGCAGATTTCGAGACGCTATCCCCAATGACCAGTCTGGACTCGAAGACATTGCCCGAGACAGCAGGGAACGACTGGTTCGAAATCGTGTAATAGTCTCCAAGCTGGAGGATGGTCTCGTAGATGTAGGACAGGGTTCCGATATGTCCCGCGCTTCCAATAACTCGTGTTGGGTGGTTGTATTCAGCCTCTCCAAGCTTTGCAATCTCGTACATCTTGTTGGCGCGCACCATCAACCGGTCGCCGCTGATCAGATCCTGCAGTTCGCTGGAGTTGACCAACGGCTTGGAACCGCTTAGATGCCCCAGAGGTGCCTGGTGGCTGGACGACAGAAGCGGTACTTGAAGCGCTGCCGCACCTGTCAGGGCCGCGCACAGCGCAAACCCAGAACGAAAAACCATGTTGAGTGTAGAAGTGAGGAGAGAGTGTGGACAAGGGGTGAGGTCGATGCTCCAAGTGTCGGTGTTGCTGTTGCCATGACGGCCACGCCAAGCCAGGCACGCGCTCGCCACTGATAACGCCTGCGCACGTGCTCTTCGCCTATCCACGTGAGCCTGATCAGGTGACATCGATTGCAAGGCACGACACCACCGCATTTTGTTAGGGTATGTCTCAATTACTCACACCGCTAAAAGGCGTTTTGAAATTTATAGCCTAACATAGCTAAATAACTAACTACTTATTTAGCTACTAGATTTATAAGTATTTATAAGTTATATTATAATATATTATATTATACGCTAATCTTATATATACTTAATATAATCTTATCTATATTTAAAGCTAGTAAATTATATATAAAAGCCTATATAAGCTAAAAATATAGTATTCTATTTATTAATATTATTATTAAAGATTAATATATTAAAATTTATAATATTATTATCTAGTACTTTACTAGCTATTTTCTTATTATTATTATTATTATACTTAAGATAGTAGATATCCTTAATATTATCTCTAGCTTTATAGTTAAAGTTAATATCCTTAAAAGTATATATATTAATATTATATATTTAAAACTCTTATTAAGTCTCCTTTAGAATAAGAAATCCCTTTACCTAAATATTATCTAATAGCCCTATATTACTATATTAAGTAATTATTTTTTAAGCTATTAATTAGAGTAAAAGACTTATAGCTTTACTTAATAAGATAAGCTATATATAGTATATTACCTTATAATCTAATTAGTTAAACTACTTAATTTTCTTAATAAGTAAATACTACTTATTTTAAATATTATTAATAACTTCTTAAGCTTTTAGTATATTATAATATTTAGCTAGCTTATCCTTACTAATATTATTAATCTTATAATTAATATAAATAGCTTTAGTACTATTATATATATTAAATCCTAAGTTATTAAACTTATAAGTAAAGTTTTTCTAGTTTTACTTAGTAATAGTATTATAAAGGAGGTATTTTTACTATAGGTAGTAATATAGGATATTATATATATAAAAAAAGTTATAACTATAGCTTAACTTATTAGTAAATAGCTAAAGTAGAATATAATTAATAATATATTATTAGGCTAGCTATAGCTCTATTATAAGGAGTTTTTAGACTAGAAAAGAGAATAGCCTAAAGCTAGGATATAGCTAAGTCTTACTTAATTTTTTAGTATTAAAATAATAGGCTATAGTTATAGCCTAAGCCTCCTACTATTTAGCTATCTTATCTACTATTTAAGTAAAGCTAGTAAGGCTAAACTACACCTATATTTTAGTTATAGCTATACTTTTAAGTTTTTTTTTTAAGTAAGTTATACTAACTTTTAATAATATTTATAATAGTAATCTATAGTAGTAATAGGATATATTAATATATAAATATTACCTATAACTACTTAGTTTTAAACTACTTATTATATATATATTTAACTAGGTTAAATAGCTACTTCTTTACCTTAGGCTTAAGTATTTTTTTTATTATATTTTAATTATAAGTAGTAGGTATAGTAGATAATAAGGCTAGTATAGCTATATATTAATAAGTATTAAAGGTAGCTAGAGTAAATAATAGTAGTAGTAAATATTATAGTACTAAGCCTAGTTAGGTAATTAGGCTATAGTTTTAGTAAAGTACTTACTATTATACTATTTATAGTACTTCTCTAATACCTATATAGTATATTTATACCTCTTTTTTACCTATAATATTATATAACCTAAATTATACTTCTTTATAAAACTTTCTATAATAAAAAGTACCTTTACTAGCTTTTTATTATACTAAATCTCTATTTTAGTATATATAGTAAAGTATAATAGCTTTAAAATATAGTCTTTACCTACCTTCTACTATACTAAGTAGTTATTATAGACTATATAAAAAAGGTAATTAGGTATTAGCTTACTATCTATATAATAAAGATTATAAAATTCTTTATTATTCTATACTAGGTCTAATATCTAACATACTTAGTTAGTACTGTAGGTATATTTAACCTATACCTAATATATATTATAGGGGAGATAAGTATTATTATATAACCTATAAAATATAGAGTTATTTCTTTACTATTACCTTATAGCGTAAAGTAAATACTTATACCTATAGCTACCTTTTATATAATAATACTTCCTATCTAGTAGTCTAGGAATAGCTCCTTCTATAAGGTTAAGTATTTAAGTAACTCTTACTAATAATACTCCTAAATAAGGTATAAGTATTAATATAGTATTAACTAATAAGTAACTTACTATTAGCTATAGTGTACTACTAATATTAGAATAGCGTATTAAAATAGTAGAAAAGAAATATAAAAAGTTTTAAGCTAGAAAGTAGTTATAAGAAATTAAAGATAAAATTATATAACTTAAAGATAAGGAATAGGATAAGCTATTAATTACTATAACTAGGGAAATTCTAGATATAAAAATTATTAAGACTTGTAAGTAGTACGTATCTAGAGTATCTAGGTATACGTATATAAAACGTACGCTCTAGCTAAAAGATCCTAATATATACTAAAAAAAGACTTTAAAAAAATATTATAAATTTATCTACTCCTATAAAGTAGCGTTTAAATTATTACTACTAGAGTTTACCTTAGATAATAATAAAGTTATATAGGCTATATAATATATTATAAAGGACCTATATAAACTTTAGTTTAAGTATTATAAGCATATTTTTAAAGTAAATAACATAGCCCCTATATAGGAATACTTTAAATAATATTTACTAGACTTACTTTCTAATTCTATAAACTATAGCCTTAAAGTAGCTATAGTATATATATATACTATATAGTAAAAAGATTAGAGTATTTATTTATTTACTACTTACTTAGATATACTTAAAGAGTAACTTACTTCTTATACTAAGGAGTAAAGGATCTAATATCTCTTTTCTAAGCTATAGCCTAAGTTATAAAGGGTAATTATAAATTTTTATTAAATACCTACTATATAAGAGGATCTTATTATATTAGGATCTATACTTAAGTATAACCTATGCCCTATTACCTCTATATTCTTATAATATATATATAGTAAAAATTATTAAAAGTAGAAAGAAAAACCCTAAAGATATAAAATAAATAAACCTAGTAATAAGCTATAGAAGAGACGTATAGATAAAACTAATATTACCTGCTATAAATATAATAAGGTTAAATACTATATAAATAAGTATTAGGGTAGTAATCCTAACTAGATCCTTATTTATATTAACTAAATAGGAAAAGACTAAGCTTTACTTTAAATTTAGAGATAGTAAAGTATATCTTTATTAAGATTTTACTAGGTATAAAGCATATATATAGTATATCTAGGGATATAATACCTAAGAGATAACTTTAGGTTATTCTTAATCCCTAAGTAAATATTAGTTTAATTAGCTAGAGGATTACTATTAAAATAGACCTATAACTAATTAAAAATATAGAGCTCTCTAAGTTAGGATAGATTAGTATATAATAGTAAAATACCTATATAGTATATATACTTTAGGTATACTTAACTAATAATAAAGGTATTAAATATTATATATAGACTACTATCTATAGTATAGATAAAGAAGGCCCTACTATCCTACTAGGGAATCTTTTCTTAAAATAAGAGGATATCTATATTAAGTATAGCTTATAAATATAGAGATAGGGCTACTAAATAGTAGATATATAACTTATTACTACTAAATAATTACTTTAAGAGGCTAATAAGGTAGGCTCTAATACCTATCTACTTAGTATTCTATAGACTACTAGTATAAACTTAGAATATAATATATATATTTATAAAGTATATATAGTATATATAACGTACCTACTAGATATATTATTAGAATATACAGATA
Organism: Coniothyrium glycines; assembly: GCA_025742365.1. Classification (NCBI taxonomy): domain Eukaryota; kingdom Fungi; phylum Ascomycota; class Dothideomycetes; order Pleosporales; family Coniothyriaceae; genus Coniothyrium; species Coniothyrium glycines. The sequence continues at coordinate 2,721 of JAMXIJ010000050.1, read as the reverse complement.
TATTTAATAAAAAGGTATCTAAGAAACCTCTAAACTTTAAAATATTAGACTATATAATTTTCTTTATACTAGGTAAAGAACTACTATATAGGCTACTCTATAACCTTTCTATATATAAGCTATAGGTACTCTATAAGTATTTATAAAATATACTAAAAAATAGGTAGATCTACTATAGTATAAGCCCTACTAGCACTCTAATTCTCTTTATCCTAAAGAAAGATAAAACCCTTTACTTATATATTAACTATAAAGGCTTAAATTTAGTAACTATAAAAGATTATTACTTACTTTTACTAATTAGAGAGATACTAGACTACCTATTAGGCGTATATTACTATATAACTCTTAATCTTTAGAATACTTACTACTATCTTAGGATTAAGGTAGGGGATAAATAGAAAATAGCCTTCTAAACTAGATATAGATATTTTAAGTATCTAGTTATACTATTTAGCCTAATAAATACCTTTATAAGTTTTTAAGCTTATATTAATAAAGTACTAGTAGAATACCTAGATTATATTTACATAGTATATCTAGATAATATACTTATCTATATATATAGTAATAATCTTATACTATACTAGTATACTATCTACTTAGTACTTTAAGTATTATATAAGGTAGAATTATTTATAAATTTAAAGAAATATATATTTATATTAGATAAAGTCTACTTTCTTAGTTTTATTATTATATAGTAAGGTATCTATACTAATCTTATATATATTAAGACTATTATAGAATAGCTATAGCCTACTAATACTAAAGAATTATAATCCTTCTTAGGCTTTATAAACTTCTATTACTATTTTATTAAGGGATATACTAAAGAAATAGCTTCTTTTATAGATATTTTTAAAGGTAAATAAGAGTTTAGTTAGAATACTAAAGCTAATAAGGCCTTTATAAAGCTTAAAGAGTAATTTTTAAGTATACCTATCTTATACTATTATAACCCTACTCTTATACTACGTATAAAGACAGATATATCTATATTTATTATCTTAGAAATCTTTTTATAATTATTTAAAGATAAGAAATAGTACCTAGTTATATTTATTTTAAGAAAGCTTAAAAGTACTAAGTTAAATTATAAGATATATAACTAAGAGCTATTAGTAATTATCTATAGTTTTAAAAAGTAGAGATACTATCTTAAAGGTATATAGTATATAATTAAGGTTTTAAATAATTATAATAACCTATATATAATATATATAGTTTAGAAGCTTAGCCTATAGTAAGCTTATTAGGTACTATACCTTAGTATATTTAATTTTAAGGTAAAATATTATATAGGGAAGACTAATCCTATAGATATACCCTTCTAGTAGGCTAACTATATATAAGAAAATAAGTTATTAACCTAGCTATTACCTATACTATAGAGGAAACTCCTTATATAGGTAGAGCTTACTAAGGTAAGTAGACCTATAACTAAGCTAAGCTTAGAAGGTATATATAAGATATATATTACTATAGTTTATAGAGCCTCTAGGACTCCTTTTACTAGTACTATAAGGTATATCTTATATATACTATACTCCCTAGCTAGAGTATTAGTTATAAGTAAACCTATAATAGTAGAGTCTAATAAACTAATAAAAACCTTATAATAGTTATAGTAAAGAGATGCTTTTATATAGTAATAAATTATAGCTTTTATATAGAATAGAAGTACTTAAAAAGGTAGAAAAGCGTATATATAGTACTTAGATAATAAGTAAGTTCTAAGATATAATAGTTAGATTTATATTCTAGAAGAACCTAGTATTAGGTAGGAAATTTTATTCTAATATTATAATATATATATAGCTAGCTACTTTAGTGTATATAGAATACTTAAGCTAATAAAGTAGTAATATACTTAGCCTAGGCTTTTATAAGATATTTAGGAATATATAGGAATATATACTATATATTAATAGAGTAAAACTCCTAGATATAAATAATATAGGAAACTTATAATACTACTAACTCTATATAATATCTTTTAAAAAGTAATACTTAACTTTATTATTAAACTTCCTCTAGCTAAAGATACCTTAGGTTATACTTTTAATATAATACTTATAGTTATTAACTACTTTTTAAAAATAGCTCTCTATATCCCTACTTTAAAAATATAGAATATAAAGTAATTTATATAGGTATATTTTAATAATATAATACTATATTTTAGTATATAGAAAGGTATAGTATTAGATTAAGGTTCTATATTTACTTCTAAATTTTAGGTAGAAATTTACTACTAGTTATAGATAAAGTATAGGTTAAGTACTACCTTCTATCTATAGACTAATAGGTAAATAGAATAATAAAATTAGATACTTAAATAGTACCTTTGTATATTTATAAATATAAACTAAAATAATTAGATTAAACTATTAAAGATAGTATAGTTTACCTATAATAATTTAATTTATAAGTCTATAAAAATAATACCTTTCTATACTATATATAGTAAATACCTCTTACTTACTTTACCTTCTAAGAGATAGTAGGCTAGAAAGGGAGGTACCTAATATAGTAGAAAGGGTCTAGTATATATATAATATATATATAATACTAGTAGACTACCTTAAGAAAGTATAAAAATATTAATATTAGTACTATAATAAAAAATATAAGGATAAAACTTTCTATAAAGGTAATCTTATACTTCTAAGTACAAAGTATATTTTTTTTTATAATAACTAAGTAAAAAGTTATTAG